>CABHPR010127468.1:3360-17348 GCA_902168415.1 Peromyscus melanophrys
TATCTATCTATCTATCTATCTATCTATCTATCTATCTATCTATCTATGGAAGTATTATTTAAATTCCAAATCCATAGCATTTTATTTCTTCCCATAAGGTCTCAATAATAATACATTACCCCAGTAAACTTGGGGGAATGAAGGAGAAGAATGAGATAAATCATCAGTATGGTAGCAAAATGTCCTTTAGTTCTAATGGCAGTAAGAGCAAAAAAAAAAATAATAATATGGAATTATTTATTGGGTGAAATAACTGTGTTGGCGTCTTATTTGAGACTCAGTCTTAATTTCTACATAATACTTGTCTTTTCTAATCAACTTCCCTCCTTCAGAGGACAGAGGTAACCGGGAAGAAAGGAAAGAGAAAACCAAACCAAACCAAAAAAAAACTCTTGGAGAGAATTATTGGTCACAAGGTGAGAGGCAACAAGACTCAGAGAAACAAATGAGGAACAGATTACTTGGGAGAAAACCTAAGGCAAATTAAGCTGTCCACTCATGCTTTATTGGTCTGTGAACATGAATGAATACATTAGACAATGTGAGGGACATGACGCAAAGCTCTGCTCTCTCTCTCTCTCTCTCTCTCTCTCTCTCTCTCTCTCTCTCTCTCTCTCTCTCTCTCTTGCTCGCTCTTTTTCCTGTGCACTGCTATCACTTTTATTGGCAGTGTTTAGGATCAAGTAAGGCAGGGACAAACTCAAACTGAACTCACTCAAACAATCGACTTTAGCTTGATTAGAAGAGTGAGGTAGAGGAGGGAAGGAGCCAGGCAAGCATCTTGACCTGTATCTCTAGCTACCAACGCAACAGCCTGAAGAGCACAGAGTTTAAAGCAACCTACAGAGAGGAGAAGGACTGACTGGAGACATCACCAGCTGGACGTCTTTTCCAGAACACCTCAGCTTCTTGGCCACCCACAGAGACATTCCAGGTGGGAGCAAGATTCCTGGTGTGCACTACTGGCTACTTTATCTGGCAATGACGATGTTAACTTTAAATTCCAAAAGAAAATGAAAGAGCAAAGAGTGTAGAATCCAATTCATTTAAACGTAAGATGAATTTCCTTACCTTGGTCAGGCAATTCTTTAAGCAGGCCCCTTCTTATCAGCTCCTCTCTACTTTGTCTGGTGGATATCTTCCTCTCTAATACTTTTAAAAAGAACAAACACAAGTTAAGAATTAAGTGATTACTTAGCACCATTATGAACAATATTCAAAGTACTTAAGCACATTTATTCTGTCCCCGTGAAAGTTCAAAGCCCCATTTGTTTTTATGTCCACCAAGAACACTTGTCTAGAGTCCAGTTAGCACAGCAAGGACACAAGCAGTCCATGCATGACTGAGGCCCAACCACTGGACCTGGCCAAGATGATCATGTCTGAAAAGGAATCCCTGTACTTTTTAACTGCATTCCGGCTATGGAGCACAGAGGCCACTTAGCATTTTTTTTTCTTTGATAATGATGCTTTCTGAATCACATGCTGACAGAGGCATTTGCAGTGAGGTATCCAAGTGAGCAACTGGAGACAGTCATATGAAGTGATTTCACCTCTGCATTTTCTGCATATGTGATTCCTGGATTTTACACATAGGCATACACTGAGCATCATAGATAAACACATGGTCTATGCGTGCGTGCGTGCGTGCGTGTGTGTGTGTGTGTGTGTGTGTGTATACATATATATACACATATATATGTGTGTGTATGTATGTATAGAGGTGAGGCTGTCCAAGGGAAAAAGGAGGATTTATGGGAAGAGGGACTGGAGAAAGGAGATGGTAGAGGGCATGAGAAGAATATACTTCAAGTACAATATAGACTTGTATGACAATACAACACCGTACCATGTATAATGAATACACACAATAAAAAGAGAAGAATAAAAGTACAAATGTTGAAAATCTAGATAACTGTGTGGACTCTCAGAAGACTTAATGTCAGTTCTTTTCAAAAGCCTTTAAAATTACATCAATCGCTCAATCATTAATCTGTGAGTGCAAATGTGCATATACCCCTACACATGCCACGGGTGTACATGTAGAGGTCGGGGGACAATTCTGGGAGTCAGTTTCACAATACAGGTCCCAGAAATTCAATTCAGATCATACTGTGTGGTGGCAGGTGTCTTTACCTGCTAAGCCATCTCACCTAAATTAGTTTTTTTTATTAATTAAAATTTAATTTTTATTATTATTTATGTGCACAGATGTTTTGTGTGCACATATATCTGTGCACTATATGCATACATGGTGCCCAAGGAGCCAGAGGAAGGTGTTGGACCCCCTGGGACTGCAGTTATAGACAGCTGTAAGTTACCATGTGGGTGTGGGGAATTGGAACCTGGGTCCTCTGGAAGAACAGTAATGCTCTCAACCACTGAGACGTCTCTCCAGCACCCCTAAATAAATTCTTAATGCCCAAAATTTCTAAACCACAAACAAACACAACAGGAAACCAAAAGCCCCAAATCAGAAACAACCCACAAAGTTCCTGTCAACATTTCATCTGAAGGCAGGTGAGAGGGGAGAGCGTTCAGTGGTTTGTTTGTTTTGTTTCTGTCCCCCACCCCCTTCACACCATCAACTCAAAAGTTCTACACAATGTAACTCTTTGTTTCTCCAGTCATACACTCTAGAGGTTCTGGAATGTCCCTTAACGAACCTTGAGGAGGATGGAGAAGGGAAATAAGAATGCGTGGCTTTGGGGCCAAGTCAAGGGAAGGGAAGCTCTACATGGATTCTTTCTTCTTCTGGAAGGAATTGGTACTCCTGATGGAACTCAGGGTGGACATTCGGAGCTGAAGGCAGGACCTCAGTGGCACTGAGCCTGAATATCTGAATCCTAGTATGCTACTAGCTTTACTTTCCACTTGAAGGCCCAGGAGGTGGAGGAGGATGAACGAACAGGAGGCACTGAGCTTGGTTGAGTACACAAACGTCTTCTACAAGCGTCTACTAAAGGCAAGAGCTCCCGGAATAGCAGCACTTAGCCTCTTTTGAAGAAACTGGATTTTCCCCTTTTGTGAGAACTAGGAATTGTGTGTCGCTTTTTTTTTTTTTTTTTTTAAATATATCCTGGTTACTAGAAAAGTCAGAGTGAAACTTGATACTGAACACAGACCTCAAGTGACATTTTACATTTTCTCCTTTCCGTGAACCTAAACTCAGTTTCATTTAATGCACAGTATATGTGCTCTTTGTTTTAAGTTGTAAGATGTGCTTCTGGAATCGGGATATAAACAAAGAAGAAAATGAATGAGTGAGTGAATGGTAAAAAAAAAAAAAAAAGAAAAAAGAAAAAAAAAAGGATAACAATGACCCCTTATTGGTTTTAGTGGAGACACACCTTCCTTCCCTCCTCCAGCCCTGTTCACCGCTATCTCTTCTAGCAACTAGTATCCACAGCTCACAGAAACGTTGGTGATTTCAGTGAACGAAGTTAGCTGGGTGTGACACAGATGAGTTCTTCTCTGAGAGTTCATTAAACAGATTAAAGAGTGCTGTTGCTTAAGGGCACAGTGTCATGTGTTTAGACTCTCATCAAGAGAGAGAACAGAAATCCAAAGGCTAGCACCCCAAGGCCGCAGCAACTACGAGGTCCCAGATTCTTCACCATTAAGCCACGCTAACTTGCTGCCAATCCAGAATGCAGTTGCTTGTACTGCCTTTCTTACCCTCACCCACCCCTTTCACTAATATGAAACAGAACTTTTCAGTGACTACCACGTCTGTTACGTTGCCTTAAATGTCACATGATTTTCAGGAGTCCTGGGTGCTGGTCCCAGGACACCAGCAAGTCAAATGATGTTGGGCGGCCTTCATCAAGTTTTTGTGCTTCTAAACTGTGATCTATAAAATGAGGGACAAGACTCAGTGGTCATGAAATCAAATACTGTGGGATTCTGTGTCAAAAATGAAGCCACTCCAAAATCCCTGCTTTGTATACCTTTAAAACCTTTTATTCTTCACTAAAAATTTTCTTTCTTCATCTGAGGGACTAGAACATAACTCGCTCACACTTCTGCTTCTACTGCGGATTCCAGTCCACTCTTTAGTCTGAGTTTTGAGTTTTTCTTGGTTTAATTCTAACTTAAACTTTGGCTTAAACAAATCTCCCTTTTTCATCCTTGTGTACCCAACATTCTTCCCATTTCTTCCTGTGAATTCCGAGAAGCTCCGTGCCGGCTCCTACCAGCAATCCAAATCAACAGTTCTGTTCTTTTTCTCTACCTCATAAACGGGCACTGATAGGAAAATACCATTAGCTGTTTGCTTGGTCTTTGGCTGAGAGCATTTTTAACACATAATGCAGATAACTGTGTGAGGGCCAGTGTGGACAAACTGCAGGCTGCTGGGTATGGAAGGTATGTTGTTGGGCACAAAATTCCAACCCTGCTCTCCCTGAAGTACAAGAATCTTATTCTTCACCTTTTAAAATATTTGCCTTGTGTTTACACAGTGTCTGTGTGTTTGCGGAGCAGGTTCACTGGACGCTTTTCATGGGCTCTGAGGGGTTTTGCATTGGAACGAACTGGAGAGGTCATTTTAGTTCAACATGCCACATAGGACAGGAGCATCATGGGAATGTTCTTGATGCTTGCTCACCTGCTTTTCAACCTTCAGAGGCAAAAATATATGCTTCTGAGGCCTACCTCAACTTTCCAAGAGCCTTATTTTTAAGGAGAAATTTCCCAGGTAGCCCCCAGATCTCTTTCCCTGTGACTTCTGCATGTGAATCAAACCCAGTTGTCAGGAGCAACTGAGATCACGGAAGTCACCTGGGGTCTGGTTCCCAGTACCACACCAGCGACTCTGATTGAAGATCACACTAATCTATACCAATCTATACCAGAAATTAAATATATGTGTGTAGGGGTTGTTATGGCCCACAGCTATGCCATAACCACAATATTGTCAGGAGACAAGGGGCACAGGTCATTGGATACAGCTCCTAAGTCTGTCCTTGAAAAGCACTATTACCGGTTAAGTGAAAGAATGGGCCGTGAATGTTCTCTTTTATCCTGATTGCAAAAGTCCAAGCGATTCATATGGCAAGATCAAACAAATACATGATTTCTGTGTCGCTTTCTGCACTAGGTAAATTAGTATTTTGACATTTCAATCCCGATCACAACAGCACACCTTCTAATTCTCTCTAGCAAGTGAAAGAAGTAGTACTCGTGGTTTTCCTGATTTCACAGTTCTACTCTATTTCCAAGTATTTTAAAAGGATCAGTCTTTCAAAACACCCAGTGGCTGCTCACCTCTCTTTGGAGAATATCTCAGTTCCCTAGCATGGGTCTCTAGAGCAACCCTGGATATGTCCTTTCTCCCATCCAGCTACTCTTTCCTGGCTCTTGGATATAGATCTCCACACGTGACGCTTCTCCCCAGAGACTGCTCCACTCAGTAGCCTGTCTTCATCAGGGTACCATTCCCCAGGACACCATTCCCCAGCTTGGTGCACTCCATCATGGCCTTCCTGTTCTGATCAAGGGCCATCTCACCACACGCCCCTAGTGAATAGCTTGCCCCTTCTCATCCCCTTTCCTCAGACATCTCATCAAGCACCAGATTGTTGTGCTCGAGGCTCTGTCCCCAACAGTGACACAGTGGTTACCGTCACGCAAAATACATGTACAGTTTGTTGAAAATAGGATTTAAAGAGAAGACAGCCTTGTCCTGGTACTAGTCTTGTTTTCTGTCCCTTTTTATTTTCCAGTTGAGGAGAGAGCAAGTGAGGTTCACTGCAGAGCCTCAAGGAACAAGGGTGTTCTGTCTCCTCTCGCCTCTACGCTTTGGCTAAAGGGGAAAAAGTTTCCACTTTAGTCCTATGGATCGTGTGAAAAAGGCTCTGTATGAAGCAAAGAAGGGAGGCCACAGTGTGTGCACAGACACGGGCAGCTAGCAGGGTGTAGCACAGGACTGGCTGGGCTCCTCATAAATTATAAATGATTTATGATGTCCTTCTGGGCACGGCATGACAGCCATGGAGCCCGCATTCAAGTGAGGCCAGAGCATATGCCACCAGCCCCTTTCAGTGGATCCTTGGCCAGGATTTCCTGGTACGCTGGAAGTATGTGGGAGAGAAAATCATCGTGTGGTCAACAAGCCACTTGTGTTTTCTCTTGGCAGGGAAAGAGGGTCCTAGTGCTTGATTCTCACACCGTTTAATGACTGAACAAAATAGAAGAGCAAACAGGAGACCCGAAGAAGCGTGCCTTGTTATCTTCTCGGTTCTGAGTCATGAATGGGCTTGCTGTAACCCTGTGACAGAAACACAGAAAAGCGCTTGTCCTATATTGGAAGTGTCCTATAAGCCCTGGCTTGGCTTGGCTCCTCTTCAGTAACAGTGAAGGGAAGCAGAATGATGGAAAATGGCCTCCTTTCTGAAAGGACCCTTCAGAAAGATGAAGGTAGCTAGCCCATTTAAAGAAATAACCACCCGTGCTATCCAGCAACACAGCCACAAAACCTTCAGAAGCATCTTAAGAATGTTAAGTAGAGTAACAAAGCCAACATCCCCACCTAAAAACTCACAGGGGTCTGACTATTTTCTTGTTCATCCAATGATGCCACTCCCGCACTCAAACCTCCACAGAGCTCAGCAGGGGCTGATCTCCTCGGAACAGCAGCTCTCCTCTACCACTGGCCACACCAACCATATCTGTTCCTCTTTCCTCCCTCCCTCCCTCCCCTCTGTCTCCCCCTACCAAAGCCAAGGTCAAGCTTTACTTAACATTTTCTAAGCATCTCTTTCTTCTCTTCGGCACCGTCCCTGTAGTTATCATTTCTTCTTTCTACACTAGATGGCTTCCCTAACCGCTCTGTGGTGAAATCATCTCCAAACAGCACCCTGTGCAGGGCCCTCTCACCGCTTTAGATACTTTTCAAGAAATTTCTTGGTGCTTAGGCCCGCTGACCTACAAAATGGCATGGTAACTGCTATCCTTTAGGTTCATCTGGAGGCAACGACTTACACCAAGTAAAGTGCATAGCCTGGTACCTGGAATCTAGAGGGTTTTCAATGAACAAAACCATCATTGATATCCGTGCTCTAGAATGAACCACATGTACGGCTAAACTTGTGTGTGTGTATGTGTGTGTGTGTGTGTGTGTGTGTGTGTGTGTGTGTGTGTTGTCATATTTGCACAACCCTAGTGGATACCCTAACGCTTTATCCTTGTAATACACAAAATGTGATACTGCACAGTGCAGTTATTAGGAATCTCAATGTCTTTTATTTGGACCAGGGAGAAAAGGGGTGTCGAGAGAGGGAAGGCATGTCTAGCGTAGTTAACCTTTTTTTTTTTTTTTTTTTTAGAAATAGTCGTTTATTTTGTTCCCATTTGAGAAATTACTCCCCCTGCTCCCATGCTTTAATGCCTATTGTTTGTGAGGTTAACATCCTTGGGCTCTAGGCTTCATAGCACTCTGGTGATTGGTCCAAAGAGGGATACCCGCTCAAGCTGTACCTATAAGATCCAAGCCCAGGAAATTGGTTGGAACAATAAGAAATACAAGGTTTATCTTTATTCTGGAGCTGGAACAACTAGGCTACTATGATGGTGGAGTTGCTGGTGACTGCTTTGCCTTCACAAGAAAAGAGTTCAAATTAAAAAGAAAAGAAAACAAAACAGGAACATAGACTCAAAGAGGGAGAAAGGATTCTCAACCATAGCTTTTAAGTATCTGTATCTCATGGGGCCTGTAGGTTGTATTCCCCTGGGATTTTTTCGGTCCTATCAATCAATGAATTCTGTTTCCTTCAGCTGTTATGATTCAGAAGCAGAAAAGAGCTTTGCCCAAGCAGAAGATTTTTACATTGAATTTCCTTCCAGCAGAGACCAAAGACTCTCCATGCTTGCAGAGTAAAAATACGAAAGAAGAACTAAACAGGCCCCTCTTCCTGCCTTAGTTTGCAACTCAGAAAGGCCTTAAGAAAGAGGAAGATGGAGAGATCTTGGAGATTGGGAAATTAGTGTCCCAACTTCCCCCAAAGAAACCTGATCATAATCATCTATTTTATTTGTCATTTAGAGAACATTTTTAAGCCCCGTCCAGTATCCCAGAAGGATGGGTAAAGCAACTACTTTTATTTTCCTCATACAAACGAGGGTTTGAGACTTGGAGAGGCTAAAAACATTTCCAAGTCAAATTGCTAGGATCTGGCTGAACTCAGGCACACCTAACAAAAAGACCATCATTGCATTCCCCAGTCTACAGAGATGGTTACACAGAATGCAGCTCCCCTAAGAACATGCGGAGCTTTCTCGTTCTCCTTCAAGGTATCAGACAGAATAGCTCTTAAACATCAGCTGTAAGTAGATAAATTTTAGGCAGCATGACCATATCATAATTCAAATTACAAAGCAATAAGGTAAAAATGCTCCCTCGGGCTGGTGAGATGGCCCGGTTCACAAAGGCATTTGTGCATCATATTTGGCTGCATGATCCCACAGACCCACACAGTAGAAGGAAAGAATTGACAAATTGTCCTCTGACCTCCACATGCATGTCATAGCATGAACGCCTCCTCCCTAAATAAGTAAATGTATTCAATTTCCATTTAAAAATGCTTACTCTCCTCATGTCTCCTGCCTACTCCAACCGAACCGTATCCTCATTCTCCAAGCAATTGACTTGCTTTTGAAAATGTGTGTGTCCGCGTTCGTGCATATGTTTGTAGAGGCCAGAGGATAAGCTCAGGGGTATTTCTCAGTAACACCATCTAACCTCTTTGAGACGTTGGCCTGGAGCTCACAATTAGGCTAGGCTGGCTAGAGAGCCCCAGAGATCCTCTCATTTCTGCTTCCCCAGACCTTGGCATTCCGTTACAGGTCCTGGGGACATGACTTAAGTCCTCAAGGCACAGCTGATCTCAAGTACTGGTTAACTAAATCTCAGTATTGAAAAGGAGTTTCAGATGAGAAAAAGCAAACTGTAAAGGGACTCCTTTGAAAAAAATTACTATCAACACAGAATTATTTGAGACCATAAGTTTCAGAATATATCTGGAATATATCTAATATATTAGATATATTTTAGACCAAAAATGGTCTAGAGCGTATGTGTGGAATGATAAGGCGTTCGAATTAGATTTAAGATTTGATATTTAAATCCTAAAATAGCAGAAATTTAACTGTCAAAAGTCTGGCTACATATAGTTCTAATGGAAAAAAGAAAAAAAGTACTTACAATAATATTACAAATGTGATTTTTTTTTTTAAAATCCACCTCTGGCATGAAGGAGCAACCTGTATAATGGGAATCCTAGCCCAGTCTGTCTGTTAAGAGATTTTTAGACAAGGACCACAAACTGGAACTAAAAAAGTCTTTGCTACACTGTTGGACTGTATCACTTCTCCATCCTCCATCACTACCCCATCTAGGCCAAGCTGTACCACTTACTAGTTTATGGCATCCACCAAGACACTTGAAATCCCTGAGGCACAAGATGATAGAATCAGAAATTAACTGATCCTTTCTCGTGGCTTTGTTTATTGTACCTTTTCATGGAACAAGTGGGTGTAAACATTTTTAAAACTCAGGCACTAAGGCTGACGAAAAGACTAAGGCGAGAGGAGAGGCCTGCCCAACCCAAGAAGCCAAAATTCACGGCTGCTGCTAAAGGATGCAAGTCTGGGAACCACTACGGTAGACCAATTCAATACCTACATTTTTTATTTGCAAGGGACAGAGGCTCAGGACTCAAACAATGAGTAAGTCTTCTGTTCCAAAGGGGCCCGGAAGTATTAGCAATCTCAGGAAGGTGATTAGAGGTCAAGAGTCGTGTGTTACGTGAGCCTCTTACTGCTGTCCTTCCCTCTTCCACTCGGACTCTAAGCCCAAGGGAAATATAAATGCCAGCACAGGTGCTGTAAGCTTCACTCAGCTTAGTGAAAAGCTTAATGAAAACGCACGTTTTCTGCTTCTTGTTCCTTCACAACCAAAGAGAGGGGACTCATGTCTGTCATACAGATGATGACACCCCCAGGATAATTGTGTTTGGACCTCCAGTAAGGAAGGCTGTCTAGAGAAATGACTGGAAAGTGATCTCAGCTCATAAGGGCTATAAGCCTTCTCAAACCCGTTGTCAGCGCCATCCGCTAGCGGAGAGTACACCCCTGAACTCTGGATGCTACTGCCAGGATCAGGACTCCTCAGACAGGCCTTGCACGTTTTGGAGATGTTTGAGCTTTCATCAATGTGAGCTGTCTTATTTCCTTGAGAACCAGCTGTCCAAGGCAAGCAAGATTAGATATGAAAGGGATTTCAGCCACACCAGGCTATCCAGATTAAGACACTCACATTCAGTGAGCATCTAATCTGTACTGTGAAGTGTGAAATTTTAATAGCTTAGGCTATTCCTTTACGGAGGGAGGTACATATGTCCCGGAGCTTGTTTTATTCAGTTACAACAAAGCATACTAAAATGCAACTCACGTAGTACAAAGAATAACCAGTCTAAGTCAGAAGACCAGAGAAGGAATTTCTTAATCAATGTTTACCCCCTTTCTATACGTATCCCACCAGAGAAGATGTCAAGATGAGGAAGATGTTCTTGCCCATATTGCATAGCTCTCTCTACACAGCAGAGAGATAGCATTTGTAGAGAACAGGATTCCCCTGGCAAAAGCTGCCCAGACCTAGACTAAGTGGGTAAATAAAAAGCATCCAGTTCTGTCTGCATCTGTAGGAACAGGACAAAGGGTCCCTTCAAATAAAGGTTTTATTTTTTGTAAGTAAATACAAGCAGGACTTCGCTGTGGCTAAAATCATAATAACTAAAGTTTGGCAGTAAAGTCACCCTGTAACATTGACATCATGCTTTTGCTCAACTTCCCTTCCCATTGCTTCATAGTCTTTGATTTTTACAGTGATATCAGGATCTCTTCATTCCTCTTGAGGATAGAAAGGCCGTAACACAGGACACAAAACAGAAAAATATATTTCTCTTATTATGTAGCATAGGATGATATCATCCTACATATATACAATAGAACAACACTGCTATATATTATGTGTACACATACATTCTTAAAAGGACTTGAGTGTTCCGTGATGAAGCCATTCTATATGTAGAAATCTGTTATGTATAGTACAGACTTCTACAGAATATTTACATAGAATTATAAAATAAATATTATTTGTATATAATAGCTTATGGCTTCTTTTATGCTTAATAGACTTCTGCATGGCAAAAACACTTCTGTGTAAGACAGAGTCTTACCTCTTATGAACGAGTCTGTTTCTACATCTAGACCCTATGATTTATTAGCAGGTGAGGCAAGCTCCCATGCTGTCCTGAGGCTTTGTCCCTGGGCATGGAATGAATAATTAGAACCTACTGAACAGATCATCCTAGGTGACTAAAACATAAAGTAACTGGTACAAACCACAGATCACCTAAATATTACATTTTTACTCACCTCCAACTCCCTCCCAAATACATTTGTCTATCCCTTTCATTTTATCCCACTGAGATGATCAGATTGACATGAATATTAACCGGAAGGCATCGCGGTACAGGAATAAAGAAGGAATAGAGAGAGACTCAAGCCAGACCGACAATGTTCAAATACGCGTTTTTGATAACAAGCCCTGAAACCGAGATCAACTTCTTTAAATTTCCTGCACCTCCTTACTCATTCACTGACAAAAATTCGGATTATAAATGTAACACATCTCATGGAACAAAAGGGAAGGTTATAAGCATTTCAAACAGCCTTGCCGGACTGATGAGATGGCTCTGTGGGTAAAGGCAGGTGCCTTGCCATTACGTCTGACAACTTGAGTTCAGTCACAGAGCAGCAGAAGAGACGTGACTCCTGAAAGTTGTCCTCTGACCTCCACATTCACGCCGTGGCACACAAAACAACACACAAACAAGAAATAAATACAACAGCACTGAATACAGTAAAAGTGAGGATTCGCTATCATTGTTACTGATATGGACGTATCTCTCCTCCACTAAGACAATTCATCAAGAGAGCCTCAAATGAGTAATGGGATAAAGCTTATGCCTCAAAAACAAAACATAATGCTACCTATGTAGCAAAGTATCCCATGGGAACATTTTCAATCCTTATGAGGTTCCATTTATTTAAACTTCTTAGGACTGAGCTGAACTGGAAAACTCAATGGCAAGAAAGACGCCCAATCTACCACTTCAGCTATTATCATTAAGGTTACGCACTTGACTCATTGGAAGTTTTCTTTAAAAACAAATCATAGGAGGAAGGGGAGAGAAAATAGAGAGTAGTTATCCAACAGCTACAAGTCTGAATTCCCTGAAAAATCTCATGACATCTGTTGCATGGCCACGTAAATGCACTGAACCCTACAGACTTGTACATAAAAGTGGCTGATACACACACACACACACACACACACACACACACACACACACACACACACATTTCCATTATGATTTTAAAAATTAAACTTTAAAACAACTTTTGGACTGTAGAACTCTACATAAATTCTGAGATGAAACACTTTAAAAAGATTTTTTTTCAAACACACTGACACATAGTAATTTTTTGCATGATTTTCTTGTGCCCATTCTTCTTTCCAATCATGTTTTATATTCAATTATATTTCTTACCCAATCTTTCAATGCTCCCTCCAATAGTAGGCATTACTAAGCCCTTATATTTTGGAACAACAACAAAAAAAACCCCAAAAAACAAAAAAACCCTCATATGAGAACCAGTTTCAAAACTAGACAGTCTAGACTTGAGAAGCAGTTGAAGAAAATTTGGGATAGGAAGTGTTTGGAGTCCAGATGAGTAAGAGTTTTTCACTTACCACAAAAGAAATGAGAATTAAGATGGCAACAAATCCCAAATGGGAAACAAATCAGGAACATATGCGAGCCAAAAAACAGTCACTTTCCAGGACTTAGTCCCAGTGATAAGGACCAGATTTGTATCACAGGATGAAAAAAACAAAACAAAACCACGATGGGAAATAATACACAGAGGAAATACAATAATGGACTTTCCTGATATGAGTCCTCAGACCTGGCTAGAAGGAGCTCTGTTGTACTTTTTCGAAGTACTTTAGGCCGGCACCACTCCAAAGGACAATAAAATTGGGAAATAATCTACTGAAGAAGTAAGGGATACAGTCACCCACTCTCTGAAAGCAGTAAAAACTCCAATAGAAGCCTCCTTTTAATGATGAGGTTGATGGGAAAATTACCCCTTTCCATCCTACCACCTAAGGAACAAATGTGATGAAAGAGAAACTAAAGACAGTTAACAATAATAAATTGCAGTCTAGTGGACATTGTTTTTTAACATGTCACTTATAACCAGAATTTAGAAAAAGCACTAGTATCAATGGCTTCTTTGTGGCTGTTTTCCTAGAAGGCCCAGAAGTTTTGCTTCTCTGAATTCTCTTGCTCTAGCAAAAAAAATGCCCTCCCCCCAATCCAGAACAGACTGAGTCTTTGAAATACTCGTCAGCTTTCTGAAGCCGCAAGAGTAAATCCAAACTTCAGTTTGGATTAAACAAATAACATCCCATTCTCCAGAATGAATAGGAAGCAAGAAAGGCCCCTTCACTCTGTTTGGAAACAGAGGTCGTAGTTTATATGAATCTGTAGGAGGTAAACTCTGCCTGTACTTGTAAGGACACTGATTTCAATGGCGATGAATGCCTAGCAACATATCTCATATAGTACTCTTTCTCATAAGTGGGTTTTCCCACGAAGGAGAGATGGCCATAAGTAACGCACAGTCTGTAAATGAAAGGTAAGGCTCTACTAATTCCTCCCATCTACCTATATATAGAAAAGCTGAATTAAGGAGGAACAAAACCAAAGAGTAATAAATACTTGTTCTCCCTGATATGTTATATCCATCACTCTTCTTCTTTTTTTTTTTTATTTTAATATACAATTCAACTTTACCTATCAGCCATAGATTCCCCCCGTTCTCCCTCCTCCCGTCCCGCCCGCCTCCCCCCCCCACCC
>CABHPR010127468.1:17748-34785 GCA_902168415.1 Peromyscus melanophrys
ACCCATTTCCATCTCCTCCAGGGCAAAGATTCCACCGAGGGTTGAGATCAACCTGGTGGACTCAGCCCAGGCAGGTCTAGTCCCCACCTCCCAGGCTGGGCCAAGGGTCTCTACTAAGCCTCAGGTTTCAAACAGCCAATTCATGCACTGAGCACAGGACCCGGTCCAACTGCCTGGATGCCTCCTAAACAGATCAAGCCAATCAACTGTCTCACCCACTGCTGGTGGGAATGCAAGCTGGTACAGCCACTGTGGAAATCAATATGGCGCTTTCTTAGAAAATTGGGAATCAATCTCCCCCAAGATCCAGCTATACCACTCTTGGGCATATACCCAAGGAATGCCCAATCATACCACAAGGGCACTTGCTCAGCTATGTTCATATCAGCATTATTTGTAATAGCCAGAACCTGGAAACACTCTTCTTCTAAGTGTGACAAAATACCCCGATGGGCAAAGGTAATGGAAAAAGGAACTGTTGAGTATGAGGGACAGTCCATCATAGCAGGCAAGGCCTGGGAGCAGAATCATGAGGTAGTTGTCCAGTTGAGCTCCCAGCCTGGAAGCAAAGGGCAATGAGCACTGGTGCTCAGCCTTTTCTCTGCTTTGTATCCAGTCCAGAACAGTAGCCCATGGGATGGTGCTGCCTACAGTTAGGGTAGGTCTTCCCACCTCATTTAATCCAGTCTAGAAAACCTCTCATAGACCTGTCCAGAGGTTTGCTTCCATGATGATCCTACATCCCATCAAGTTAACAACGAAGATCAAGTATAATTATTTCCTGTCTATTAGATATAAAAAGAGTCTACTTTAGCACAACTGTCTATCTCTAGGAAAACAATATAAAAGTTTTTGTAAAGTATGTATGATAAAATTACCATGTGTGTGTTATCTCTTTGACACACAGCATTTCTTATACACACTTGGTCTAAGAGGCTCAGAACATACGCAGGTAGGTAAACAATGACTGAACTAGAATAAAATCCTGGCTTGCCTCCCTTTTGCCAATCATTCTCTACAGTGACTTTCATAGTGCCATACACAGCACCACATATATGCTTAAGTATTTTACTCATTAATGAAAGAGCAGGTCCCATTCTATCCATCAAGCTGGTGAAATATTCACTCTATTTATTATGGCCTTTCAAGGTTCCTTTAGTCTTTATTGGACAGCTCTGTGATATGATCTAAAGAAGGTTTGAAAATAAGTCTAATTCCTGTCCTCTAAACTTCCCAAACTAAAAAGGTTCATTTGCAAATACTCTGTCTGTGGAATGGGATCAGGGCTTTTGTTCATTCATTCCACAAACATTTACTGAATGTCTAATACAAGCCAAGGACTGTTCTAGTAGCCTTAGGATCTTCGCCAGAGAACTTGAAAATCCCTGCCCTTAGCCAGGCATGATGTGCATGCCTGTAATCCCAGCACTTGTCAGAGGATCTTGTTCAAAACCAGCTCAAGCTACATATACACAGTGAGACCTTGACTTGAAGAAAACTTCAAAGAAAAAAATCTCTGCTGGAAGGCAACTTTTGCTTGAAAGAGTAAGGAAGAAAAAGAACTAAGAGTGCTTGGGAAATAACTTCACAGCCTGCATGATGCTGAGGATAAAAGAAGACTGATAACAAATGCAGGCCAGACGCAGACAAACTGGATTGCAGCACATACGGGGGACAGTAAATGGTGCGGCTATGTTGGAAAACAGTCTTCAAAATGTTAAACAGCAAGCTGTCGTAAGACTCGACTAGTCCACTCATAGGTAAACGACCAAGAGAAGGGAAAATGTGCGTCTACCCAAGGACCTACCTACAAACGCTCATCTAAGAATTTCCGTTACAGCCCAAAGCGGAAACGACTTAAGTCTATCACCCAACGAATGAAATGCATTGTATCTGTACGACTGAAAACCAGTCAGCAGTGGAAAAAGACCAAGGACTGGTGCCTGTTATTAGAAGGGTGGTCTTGAAACCATCATGCTAAGTAGGCAACATCAGTCACAAGACAGCACACGTTTATTGTTGAGTATTTACATGAAATGTCAAGAACAGGCAGAGAGCAGAGCTGGGGAGATGGGAGGGAGGGAGGGAGGCGTGTTGGTGGGAACGGGATTCCTTTCTAAGGTGATGGAATGTTAAGAACGACTGTGGTGCTGATTACACAGCTTTTGGAAATCACTAAAAAATTGTTACAAATGTTAGAGGGGTGAACCGCATGGTATGTGAATCACCTCTCATCAGGGCTGTTGAAAAAACAACACGGGTGCTAGAGAAAAAGAGAAATGACCAACCCCACTGAGAAGGCAGCAGCATGCACAACTGAGTTTCCTGAAGGAGGAGAGGGAGTCAGTTAAAAGTAAAGGAATCAAGAGAGAGTCTTGCTCTGCCTCCCACTGGAAAGCACCAGAGTGCCCACCAGCACCCACCTAAGATGAAATAGAACACTCACATGGCCCTATTGCTATTAGTGAAGAGGCAGACTTAGATCCTTCGGGTTCTGACTGTTTCACTGGTGAAGTTGACCAAACATTGGAAGAAGAAATACCACCAGTGTCATGAACTTCCTTCCAGGAGTAGAAGGAAGGGACACCTCCCGGTTCATTTTATACGATCAGTGTCTCTCTAATATCCAAGCCAGAGAGTTGCACGTATAAGAAAAGAAAACTATAGATCAATATTACCAATAGTTAAAGAGTTACCCAATAAAAACAAGAGAGAAGGGGTGTGTGTGCGGGGAACACAACTCAGTGGAGTCATATTCCAGGAATGAAAACAAACTGGTTCAATATTTAAAAACATATCAATGTAACCAAATAGAATACTATTTTAAAGAAGAAAGCCCATGTGTGAGCACATTAATTAATACAGAAAGAACATTCAAGAAATCCAATATTGGGGTAGAGAGATAGTTGAGTAGTTAAGAGCAGCTGCTGCTATTGTAGAAGGCCTGGGTTTTATACTCACCCCCCTCCCCCACTGTGGCCCACAATTATCCGTACTCCAGTCCCAGGTGATCCGATGCTTTCTTCTGGCCTCTGTAGGCATCAAACATACACATGATGCATGGACGTACATGCAAACACTCTTTTTTATTTTAGATTAAAAAAAAGAAATCTAATATCTATTCATATTTAATAAATATCTCAGCAAACCAGGAAATATGAAGAATTCCTCAGCTTGATAAAGTTCACATAGAATAAGCCTTCAGTAAACACACTTAATGAATATTTTCCCTTTACAGTTGGGAACCAGGCAAGGATGCCCTTTTTCCTCACTTACTTTCTATTGGAGCAGAAATGTTAGCTTATCGGGGAGAAGGCAAGAAAAGGCACACAGACAAGGAAAAAAAAATACAACCATTTCTATCCACAGACAGCTTAGCCACACAGTACTCTCAAAATGTGAATATATATACAATCATATATCTATAGACTTGGATGAACAATGGAAATTGACATTTAGAAACATTTAAAATACATATGATTTGCAATAACTGAAACAAAAGAAAACACATAATTATAAACTTAACATGGTCTTCTCAAAACTTCAAAATGTTGATGAGAGAAATGAAAGAGTTGATTAAATGGAAAGACACATCAGTTCACAGAGTAGATGATTCAACACAGAAAAGAAGCCCTCAATCAAATACATCCAAACTTTGGTACAGAGTTAATGCAATTCCAACAACAACAACAAAAATCCCATCAGGGACATTTCTAGAATATAAGTAAGCTGATTCAAAAGTTTAAATGAGAAGGCAAAGAAAGTAGACTAGTTAAAATAGTTGTAAAATGAAGAATTAAGTTAAGAGAAACCACACTAATTTTCAGGCTTAAGAGCTACAGTAACGAAGAAAGTCTGGTATTTGTGAAGGAACAGACACAGAGATTAGGAGAACAGAACAGTGAGTCCAGAAATAGATCCCACATATGTGGCCAATTAACTTTGCAAAGGTGCAAAAGCAAGTCACTGTGGAGGAGATGAGTCTTTCCAGTAAGCATTGCTCAGAGTCCCTCCAAGACATGGAAAACACAACCCAGAAAGAGAAGAAGAGAGGAGCTGTGCACCACCAAAATGAAGAACTGTTGCTTTATAAAAGGCCCCGTTAAAAAAATGGAGATTCATGGTGCAGACTGGGAGGGAATATCTCCAAACAACATCCGACCAGGGCAATGTGTTAACAAATATAAAGTCATCTTAAAACTCAACTGAGAGAAAACTAACTGAACCATAACAATGAGCCAGAAGACTAAAGCTGACCTTTCTCAAAGAGGTGTTTTGAAGTTGTAGAAAGGTGATTCAACAGAAAAAAATTGTTTTTTCCCAGCAAATAAGACTGAAATGACTAGAAATCCGTATTAAACATCACACCTGAGATGAATATTACCCCCAAACTGACCTAAATATGTATGACAGAAAATTATAAAAGCTTTACAAAAGCAAGAAAAATTTCTGTGACCTAAAATGAAGCCCTGAGGGTGGTTTGAGCCCTTGAGCAATGCAGTGAGACCTCATTTCAAATACTAATAATGTCAACTTATAGAAAATATAAAGGGTGGTAGCCAGAAGACAGGTGATAGCTGTTGAACAGGTAGAGCTTCAGTTCTGCAAGATGAAATGGTCAGAGACTTGGTTTCCTAATCATGTAAAACTACTTGAGATGATTGAACTGTACATTTAAAAATAGTTAACATAGTAAATGTGATCATTTGTAGGTGACATTGTCTTGCTCTGTAGCCCAGGCTAGCCTGCAGCTTTATAGATACTCCTGACTCATCATCTTGTGTGCAAGGATCACAGGCGAGCATTACCATTCCTAGTGATTTTTTGTCACTAAAATAACAAATAATAACAATATCAAATTCTAACAATGATGTGGAGCAACTGGAACAGTCTTACATTGCCGGCAGAAATGGAAAACTCTGGATAATGTTTGGTAATTGTTTTAACGTTAAACACACTCCACATAGGACCCATTCCTTCATATTTCCCCCTAACAAGTAAAAACTCTGGTCCACAGAAATTTATCTAAGAATTTTATAGTAGATTCAGTCATACCTATGCCCAACGGGAACCAACTACCCTGCCCTTTCTCAGGTGAATGGCTAGGCAGATCACAGAATGAAATCATACCACAAAATACCACTTAACAGCAAAAAACGGAAGATGGATGCCGGCAGGATATACTGATCAATGGCCAAAGGGGCAGTGCTGAGAGAAAGCCACCAGACACCTAATTTAATACTGAATGACAGTGTCCCTTGCTTGGTTGTTGACTTTTTAGGTTAGTTTACAAAGCAGTGCGTTTCTTCACAGCATATTTACACACATATTCAATTCACTCTGTTCCTATTTGTCCGTCTTCCTCACTGGCCTCTCTCATGTCCCCTCCCTAACAACAGCTAGTTCCATTTCTTCTCCCAGTTAAGTCTTCCACTTTCCATTTTCTACTGCATGTATTCTATTACTCTCTGTATTTCAGTCATCATTAAGATCTCCCACAAACCACTTTCTAGTCTTTGAACAACAAACACACACTCACACATATACAAAATATAAAATTTAGGTCCCCCATATGGAAGAAGACATGCAGAGTCTGGTATTCCTCTCTAGGGTTGCATATCTTTATCCAATGATATCCAATGATGAATGATTCCTCTCTAGGGTTGCATATCTTTATCCAATGATATCCAATGATGAATGTGTGGGCTGGTTCCACTTACTGACGACTGTAAATATTTTATCTATAAGCATGGATATGCAAGTCTCTGTGATGTGTTTCCTTAGAGCCCTTACCCAAGACTGGGATGGCTCAGTCCCTTAGTAGTCCCATTTTCAGGTTTGTTTATTTATTGTTCAGGAGCCTCCATACTTATTTCTGTAATGGCTATATAATTCTACATTATCTTCATCAGTGAATAAGGGCTCTTCTTTCCCCATATGCTTCCCAGCATCTATTATTATTTGTTTTCTTGATAGCCATTCTGCTTGGGTAAGATGGAATCTCAAAGCAGTTTTCATTTGCATTTCTCTGATGGCTAAGGATGTTGAACATCTTCCCAGTATTTACTGGACATTTGTATTCTGGCTTTTGAGAACTGTTTATATAGTTAATTAGACCATCTTTCAATCAAAACATTTGTGGTTTGGATGTTTGATTTTGGTTGTTTCTTTATATATTCTGGCTATTAATCCCTAGCTGAAGTGTATCTGGGAAGGATTACCCACCCCCCATTCTGTAGGCTGCCTCTTCACTCTGGTGGTTGTTTTCTGTGCTGTGTAGATACCTCTTAACTTCATGTAGTCTCATTTGTTAATTCTTGACATTATTTCCTGTGTTATTGGAGTATGTTCAGAAAACCCTTGCCTATGCCCATATTATCTTGAAGCGTTTTGCCTATATTTTCCTCTAGCAGTTTCAAAATTTCAGATCTTATATTAAGATCTTTAATCCATTCTGAATTGATTTTTGTGCAGGGTGAGAAATATTCATTTAATTTTTCGCTTCACATATGAAAATCCAATTTCCCCAGAACAACTGGTTAAAGCAGCAGTCTTTTCTGGAATGTATGTTTCTGACAGCCTTGTTAAATAAATATCAGCTGGCTGCAACTGTATAGGTTTATTTATGGTCTTCTCAGTCTTTGAGTTTGTTTTTGTGCCAGCACCATGGTATTTGTTATTATTGCTCTGTAATATAATCAGAAGATTTTTAAAAATAGTGTGTGTGTGTGTGTGTGTGTGTGTGTGTGTGTGTGTGTGTGTGTGTGTGTGTATGCTTGGGTATGTGCATGTGAGTGCAGGTGCCTGCAGAAGCCAGAAGAGGGCACTGAATTCTTTGATGCAGGAATAGGTGGTCGTCAGTCACTTGATATGGGTGCTGGAAATGGAACTCCAATCCTCTGCAAGCTGCAGGAGCAGTGCATTCTCTGACTCCTGAGTCACCTCTTCAGGTCCCTCCATTATCATTTGAGATCAGGGATTGTGATACTTCTAGCGTTGTTCTTTCTGCCAAAGATTGCTTTAGTTATTTGGGGCCTTTTGTGCTTCTGTGTGAATTTAACATTTTTTTTTCAAGTTTTAGAAAGAATGCATTAGTGCTTTTTAAAAAAAAAAAAAACCCAGAGTGAATAAAGAACTGACCTACAGTAGCCAAAGTGTAGTGGGAGAGGTTGATTCACACTTATAAAAGGCAGCATGAGGAAGATTTGGGTTGTGGAGCAGTGAGTTGGCAGTGATGTATCCTAACTTTGGAAGTGGTTGGGCAAGACTATTCACATATTAAAATTCTTAGAACTGTAACACACACACACACACCCAAAAGAAAAGCAAAACAATGAATGACCTTTTTGGAAGGCCCTGGTTACATATTCAGGAATCTTTGCACATCTGTGCTCCCAAAAGCCATGTTACAGTTGGTTCTAAGATCTCAGAGGTGCACACTGTCATGGCCACAGGGAGTAAATATATTTTCCTGGGGGATTCAAGGTTCATTGATCTGTAGCAGCAGCAGAGAGGCAGAGCAGGAAAAAAAAAATTTCTGAGCAAGGCAAAATACCATGTGTTTCCTAGAAGGGTAACGATTTGACATGGTTGGCATGGTCAGTACTCAAGGAAAAGCCCCATTTCTAGGGACAATTCACAAAGAATGCTTCCAAGAGGTGCTGCTCAAACCATCCCTGGTAACTGTGAGACCCACAGTTTGGAGATCACTGAAGTGTTCTTTTGGCTATGACTGCTATATCCCCCCCCGCATTCAATCCATCATTATAAATAGTCTTCTCGCTAAAAGGGAGTGTGAGTGAAGTTGGGAAATGCCTTCCTTTGCTCTGAACTGGAAAACAAATGAAAGACATCTAGGAGTAGAAAAGTTATGTAAATAAGGGATGATGAAGAGAAACGCTCACAGATGAAAGGGAACTCAAACTACAGTCATGACGATGACGGGAGAAATGGACCACCCTGAGGAAGAGAGCTCACGGATGGGGTTCCTGTGAACACGTGCAACAGGTGATGGACACAGATGGAAAGGAGACAGTTGTCCCAGCGTCCTCAGGCCTGGCTCTCCCTAACCCATATCCGTCTCCTAGACACAGTGCTGGTAGCAGATGAGGTAACAGCCAGCAGCTGCACGAGCGTCAAGCATTGTGGCCGTTGGAGATGATACATAAAGAAGGAGAGCCCTGTGTTAGTTAACACCGTTGGTGATAGAAGGCTGTGCATATGATCTCTAACGCATGTAATTCCTCAACAGGATTTCTCATGGGGCTTTTCTTTCCCGTGACGTATCCCTGACCACTCCATTTTAATAATCTCCCTCTATGGCCCGCTTTCAACTCTTTGCTATATTTTTCTCTACTCACTCACTGATAGTCTACATGCTTATTTGAGTTGACTTTCTGCTTCCTACTAGGTAACTGAAAAGAGAAGGGAGTTGACTCTCAGTGGACTAGAGTCTGTGACGAGGCCACCACTGTCTGTCCCCATGGCAGGCATGCCACAGATGGAAATGTTAAGGAACCTATCTGCGGACCTGGTTGCTGTGTGCCCATTGCTTGGCTATGGAAGTCTGCCCTGCTATAGTACATTGGGAAACAGGGCAGACTGTGTCTTGCTCTTCAAATATGGTGTGGAGATGAGTGCTACATGACAGCACATCTGCTTTCTTAGTGGAATCAGAGAGGTAAGAATCAAATGGCTTCCAGGTATTTATACAACCAGAGCAGGCCTTAACGAGGCCTTAACCATCTCTGAGAAATCCCTTCACTTTCATCCTTTTCTGCAGATATGGAAAATAATCCCGGGCAGCAATATTATGCTTCCATGGTTACAGAGAATATTATGCTTTTCTAGGACCAAACATAATTTTGATCCTTGCCAACCGTGTTTCTGAACACGCACTGCTGAAAATCGGGCCAGCCAAGCAGAACCAAAGTAATTTACTCAGACCAAATCCGTCTTACAGCAAAAGCTGACCAATGAGGCAAACCTATGTGTCAGTGAGACCTACCCAGGCCCGATCATTACTGATTTGTGCAGGGAGTTACCTTACAGGGCTACAGTGTAAGGAAACTGTAGAAAGTTCGGGCTGCAGTGCCCTTTTGCTTCCAGACTCCTATTTCCAGAAGAAAGTGGACTGACTATCCTAGGCCAAGACTCCTTGCTAGTAGAAGTGGGTAACATATCGCTTGAACTTTGTAAGGTTGCTCTCATGACTCGGGGAGCCAATCTGAATAGAGTTCTTGGAGCAGAATGTGGTACATAACAACATTCAATAAAAGCGATTATTATTAGGTACCGTAAGAGCATTCTCAGTGACTTCAAGGTTTTGCCAGATGGCTTTCTCCAAGTTATTCTGATTCCTAGAATGCTGCAACTTACAATGACACTATCTAAAAATCTCCACAGGCATGCCTTTGCCATTACTAACAGCACACGGAGACCACAGCGCTCATGGAGATTAAGCCTTGATTTTCTTTATCTAGGAGAACAGTCTGCTTTTAAATAAGGGCAAAAGTGAGGAAAGAGAAATTTCCCCTAGTTATTTTTTTTTGATTGCTGTGTGCGTGTCTTTTGAGATGAGGTCTTCTTATAGCGCCCGGGATGCAGTGCACATGTGCACAGAGCTTTTGCGCATTCCCTCCCCTCCTTCCCCGTGTTTGCTTGTGGTGTTGAGCAGCATCTTCTCTGGAGATGGGTGCTGAGTGTGGGGAGAAAGTGGAAGCAGCAGGTGCGGGCTATTTTCAAAACATCTGGTTTTGATGGTAACAGGAGACGGCGCAGAGCAGTCAGAGGAATAACCGTGTTTAGATTGAGGGTCTGCCTGCGTGTCTGACATTTGGGAGACACAAGATGTTTAAAAAGCCAAGGGCTGTGAATATAATCACTCAGTGGTAGAGCAATTGTCTAGCTCCTGGGAGGACCTGGTTTTAGTCCCTGGGACTGAAAGAAACCAACAAAGAAACAAAGATGCAGAGGCTATACTTGTATCCCTTGCCCTACAACAAAATAGGGGGAAATAATTAGAAAAGAAAAACTAGAAATGACATTCTGGATTCTAAAGGGAAGGAAGGGAAACAACCTGAGCTTAGGTGAGACAGAGGAAGGCCTCTTGTACAAGATGAGACACAGCAGAAATGATATGGGTGTAGAAATGGTATTCAGGGGGCAGGGGGCTGGAGCCGAGCTCACGGGACACGGCCGCCATTCCAGTTTGTGTATGTTGTGATGTTCACACACACTGTCCCAGCCTAACGGTGTATTTCTCAGAATGTGCCGTGCCACGCAGGCACACATGACTATGGATGGAGAAGAGCGGTGTTCTCCTGGCCTGGAGAATGAGTCAGAGCTACAGGTACATTTCTGCTTAGGAACCATGGCAAGGAACTGAAAGTCCGTGTACAGACTCAGTCGGCCTCATAGGTAAGATGCTTCTTTGAACTTTAAAGGGGCACACCAAAGCATAGTTGGCTCAGGACCACTAAAACAGACCAAGGCTGAGACTCCTGTCATCACATGCAATGAAAGTGGCACCCACAAATTCATGTTACAGCTTATCTTCTGCTACCTAAATGTCCCGCTGGTCTGGGAAGGCGATGTATTATCACTGACCTTGGAACATGGCAAATATCATCAGCCTAGGGCTGTAAGGGACGTCGACTGAAGAGTTAGGTTTCTCTCCCACCTTCTCTCCCAGTCCCAGATACAATGGGAGATCTTGCCAAGACTGTGTGTGGCCTATGTCATGTTCAAACAGCCTGATTTCATTATTTGAAATAGCTTTTTCAAGGGAGATACCGTTTTTCTTGGTTACTTCCATTCTCTGGTTACATCCTTCTTCAACATGAAAACAAAAAAAGCCGCTACCCCATTTTAAGTGCTAAGAACTGAGCTTACAGCCTCATGGATGATACCAGTCAAGTACTCTACCACTGAGCTAGAGTCTCAGCCCTTTTGGTGTCTTTGTTTAAGCTTCATGGACACTTCTCCAGGTCTCAAGAGAAATCAAAGCCTTAAGATAAACATACAAGTATGGTGAAAACTATTTTATAATTCAAATAAATAATGAGAAAAGAGAAAGAGGAGATTCTCTGTAGATGTCCTCTCTAAAGAGAAACAGTAGTAGCTTCAGATCAACATAAAGGGCAACACAGATAACTGAAAGCCTGTCTTCTCTCAACATCTTAATGTGATAGTCCAGAGAATTACTCCCATCTCGAGTAACCATGGTAACTTGCAGAGCCGGATGCTAGCAATGCTTGGGAAAACATGAGAGGAGAGCACTTCAGAAGGGCAATGTGGTTCAGTCTACTCCCAAGAAGCAGGGATAACAGATGTCTAGCCAGGAACTAGAAAGCCAAGAGTCTCCCTGATGTCCAACAACAGAATCTGGAAGAAAAACTCCTTAGAATTCAGCTCATCTAATTCCAATTTTAATAAAGAAAATGAGGCCCAGAGGCTGGTTTGATCAGGGTCATCTAGTGTTGGGTAGGAAGAAAAATCACTTAGTGGTCGTCACTCAGCACACTGTCCACCAGCTCCCACTGGTTTCTAATCCAGGAAGCCCTTAGACACGCAAGAGGTCTCAGTATCCATTTTGTGCCAGTCCAAGTCTCTATCATTTTTCTACTTGTTTTTTATTACAGATATTTCCAAATATCAACCAGCAGAAGCAAAACAACAACAAAGTCTGGAACACACTGTCTACAAATGTCAACTCCTGACAACCCCTCCCACCCCATTTTTATAACTTCCTTTCTTCAAGGCAATTTTGAAACAATTCTCAGGTATCATTATTGCTCATTAGACAGCAAATACTCAGATTTTCTACCTGAATGTGAAGCAGGGACACGTGTCTCTAGGGCTCCTTGGTTTTCCTGTTACACACACTTGTGCTGTGTCTAGCATTTTCTGTTTCACAGCTCAAGGACACAAGGGTAGTCTTACCCAGACCAATAAGATCTGCTCTGTGATCCTGCACACATGGGGAATTTTGATAAAGGGATCGTTTTGGATAGTAAGCATGAAGAAAGCCGAACTTCTATCAAGAGATAAACGCCTTTTTGTCCTCAAACAAAATTCCATGGACACCTAGCATTTGTTGAAATTGAGCTTAGAATCAAAACTAATTCCCCCCACAAGTCCATGTAAAAGGTACTAAGCAATGACATTCTTTTGATTTCTTTATTTTTTCTCATACAGGGTCTGGTTGTCATCCATTCTTTTACCTCAGTTTAGGGTCTCGCAATACTCAGGCTCACAGGCCTCCCATCTCCCCCTTTAATGGGTTGGTGCTCATGTCACCATGCCCACCCCAATGTAATTCTAGATGTGTAATAAATCCCCAAAGTAAATGACAATAAAGTAATGTCCCATCATCTTTTCTAAGACAGAAACTATTGCTTCGTTCTAAGGATGTGATGGGAAATTATTATAAACAACAAATACATCAACACTTCCTTCATCCAGTCTCTGAAAAAAACCACAACAAAGAAGACACACACACAAAAAAGTCCTGAGCCAGGTGTGGTGGTACACCCTTATAATCCTAACAGGTAGGGGGTGAAGTCAGGAGGATCAGGAGTTCAAGGCCAGCCATGGCTATGTAGTAAATTCAAGGCCAGCCTGTAACAAGATCCTGCTTAAAGAAGAATAAAGTTTTAATCAATAAATATGTCTCTATTAGTAGCAGTAGGTAGATAGCATGTGACTACGTATGTATGAAAAAATGGGTGCTTGATGCTATGACACTGACAGATACCATCTCCACCTCCAACCTTTTACTGTCCCTCTGCTTCACCACTTGCTGTTATCTCTATGAATGGACAAAAGTGTATTTTAACGTCAGGCTACACGAGAAAGCCAAAGTCAGAACAACTTAGGGGCAGCCAGAACGGTTGAACTGTTTGACCTTTAAGTGAAATCATTTCATGTTAAACACAAATTCACATTCTTTCAGAAAAAAAAATCCCCTAAAACCGAATGTTCGACTGGCTGAAAATGCTAACCACTTCTCCATCTTACAAGAGTGACAGCAATCGTACCTGCTGAGGTTTCTCTGAATTTGTCGCTGGTCTTCTTTTTCCTCCATTTCCAAGGCTTGAAGATCTTACCAATGGTGGAGAGTTTCCCCTTTCTCTTGAAGGGAGGTGTCTGGGAACCTGCTGGGGGGCCATCTGAGTTTGCTATGGAGGCTTTGTCTAGTCCATCAACTGTATAAAGAAAAATGAAGTCAGAGAAAAGTTGCAATAAAAGTTCGAGACAATACTATCTGTCTTTTCTTGGACTGTTAACAGCAACCTTGCCTATTCTCTTTGGAATCTCACATAAAGTCTGTTTTGTCCCATCCTGCAGCTGGTAAGACTCCCTTGATATCAATCAGGGACTCAATCAATCATCAGTTATAGTCCCCCTAGGTAATCATTTTGGGGAAACAGAAAAAGAGTGCAAAACTTACATAATAGTTAGGGCCAGACAAATAAAGGCCCGTGAACCACAGCAGAGCCCATCTGCAGCAATATATCAATATTTTGTGCAGAAATCCAGTACTCTCAGAATTCCTGAAACAGGATGCTCCTCCATGGTGAGCTCAGCATTCTCAATTAAGGACTTCACAGTCATGGCATTGTGAAAACCATGCTTTCTCCTTCACAAAAGGAAATTTGGGCTGGGCAGTGGTGGTGCATGCCTTTAATCCCAGCACTCGGGAGGCAGAGGCAGGTGAATCTCTGTGAGTTCGAGGACAGCCTGGTCTACAAAGTGAGTTCCAGGACAGGCTCCAAAAGCTACACAGAGAAACTCTGTCTTGAAAAATCAAAAAAAGGAAAAAGAAAAAGAAAGTTTGGTGCCAGGAAGCTAAACTCTGTTTTTATAATACTAACACCACAGTGTGCTTCTGTTACAGCGAAGTTTTCAGCCTCAAATAAACTGATAGCTATCATTAACAAGAAGAAATTCGTAGGAAATGTGGGTATTGCATGTGACAATCCATTATCTTCATATGCCTTCAGTATTTTATCATTCAGAAGAAAGGCACATTCTGAAGTTGCTTTACACTGTGTTCTAAACAGAAAGAGATAATAATGGCTTATATAACCCCCAACTCCAAATGCTAGAAGCAGCCCACAATGACAAACTATGGTATTACTAAATTTACTAAAACAGCACTCATTCTTTTTATAAAATGGGTATATGGACAAATACATAATTAGTTAAGAGCAACACAAAATGTTGTGTTGAATCTAGGTGGCAGATACATGGAGGGTTCAAGTCTTTCATCTTCTCTGAAGTTTTGGAAACTTTTACAATAAATATTAAGGGGGAAAGCAAATTCAAATAGAATGTGTATAGCAAAGGCCTCCCCCTAGCAGAAGGTAGGGCAGACCTACTCTTTCCATTATGACTCTTGCTAAAACCATTGCATAAATCCATTCATATAAACAACATGAGTACATTCAAAAATACCAAGCTGAAAAGGCTGCACACATGAAAGAATGCACTGTGTGGTTCTATTTTATAAAATTTTAAAACAGGCAACATGAACCAAAGGCAAAATAAAAAAGACGAAAAAAAAAAAAAAAAAGAAAATCAGTAGGAATTAACTGAGGAGACGGAGAACTGGACGAGACAGAATTTAATCCCAATATTGGTTGCATTATCACACATCTTTATGATTTTTGTGCATTTTACTTTATGTAAAATTAATCTTAGAAAACTCATAAAGTGAAGTCTAACTGATAAGTGTGCTAATGTGATTATTGGTGAACTGTGCTGATATCCATCAAAAACAAAAGAACAGCTAGATGGAGTGAGCAGATGGATAAATACCCAACAGAGCAAAGCACTCAGTTGTTGAAGCTGTATGGTAACTATGTGAGGTGTAGGGTGAAATGCTTTTATCCTTTGCATTATTTTTGGAAACTTTCATAATGAAAACATCTGGGGAAGGGGACAAGGAATAACAAAACTCAATCAGCAGGCAGTGCTACTTCAAGAAAGGTATTTTTAAGATATTTTTGCTAAGTACAATTTGAAAAACAGCAACCACCCTGCATGCTACAGATTTTTAAAACGATGATTGTAAAGTAGGGAGAAAGCAGACCACCCCAAGATTTCAGACTGCAATAAACAACATGATGTGGGGACCCACAAGTTCTATTTTTTCCCCCACATCTCTTGCTCTTGTAGCTATAACAAACCAGAAAGACCAGTGGGCATGGGCCCAGAGAGCCTCAAACAAATGCCTGCTCTTTCTAGCCATCAGACAGGGGGAAAAAAAGACAACCTGGGAAGACAGAAAAGTTTCAACCACAACTATTCTGCTCTGCCCAAATACCACAGAGGAAACTGTGATCATACGTGCCAGCAAAAGCTCAAGGCAGGAATGAGACTTTCACTCTCATGAGCCTCCAGAAAGGATCCTGATACCTCTGCCAGAATCATGCTAACAGAAGACAAAACAGGAAGACCTCCATGCCTCTGAGCGGGTAGGGAAGCATCCTGCAGAGTGTCAGTGGAGAGACTATGTGTGAAGACCAGACTTTTATCCCATCCAGCAACTGGGGCTTTGTCAAACCCCTGTCCTCTGGAAATTCTAGCCCTGCCCAATTTTAATGAAGACCTTCATATATAGGGTGTCAACAAGAACGTAAGTGGAGAACCTGGATTTGCACCTCTGTGCAAGCATGGCAAGCTGGCAGCCATTGCTCGCTTGCTGGAGAAGTGTTAGGTGAAGTCAGTGGAGGCAGGTTTAAGGAAGATGTGGAGTCTCATGACATAATACACAAAAAGCTCAAGTTTTGGTAAAAAAAAAAAAAAATCCCCTGACATATCACGAGCCAAGAAAATTTCCAACTGAATGAAAAACATCAATCAATAGTTACCAGCAGTTAGGTAACTAAATCCGGATGAATTTTCCTTCCAAATACATAGGGTAGGTAATTCCAACTCCTCTTCCTTGTGATCCCAGGTGCCACCTAGGCAGAGGTACCACAGGCTGTATGCTATAAGTGGTCCTCACCCCACCTTCAGCCATACCACAAGAGAAAGAGACATGGGAGTGGCAGTCTGCACACTAAGTTAAAGGGAAACCCCCATGGAGAAATGACATGGTCACCTCTACTCCCGTTCAGTTGCTTACTGTGAACTCTAGGACAAACCCACAAAGGCAGAACTCACGGAGGACGCAAGTGTGAATTTTTCTTCTTCGTGAGACTTTATACTGATATCTCACAGAAAAGATTAATTTTCAACAACTGAATACTGTAAAATATAAACGGGCTGACGCGTGCAAACAGAAGAAGCAATGTTTCCATTCGAAATTCATCTCTGTGACTACAGACCAACATCTAGTTCTTACTTTCTTATACTGGAAAGGGAATGTCATCACCCAGACCATACACCTGGTTCTTCGACACACCATAAAAATTGCGATTTCCACCTGAACCAGTGAAGCTTAGTATATTTTGCACTTTTTAAATAAAAACAAACAAAGTTAAAAAAAATGTAGCAGTTTCCTTGACAACACAGGGTCACTGAGGTAGGAAGACTGTTGTGGAATATTATTTGAAGATGTGTTATATTTGTTTATGCTGTGAAACGTTTGCTTAATGATGCAAAGATGTGTTGCATTTTTTTTTAATGTTGCATTTGTTTAACTCTGTGAGGCTGTGTTACTTTGCCTGTTTAAAACACCTGATGGTCTAATAAAGAGCTGAACAGCCAATAGCAAGGCAGGAGAAAGGACAGGCAGGGCTGGCAGGCAGAGAGAATAAACAGGAGGAGAAATCTGGGAAGAAGAGATCGAGGAGAGAGAGAAGGAGGGAGACTGTAGGGGCCAGCTACCCAGATACACAGCATGGCACTGAGTAAGAAGTAAAGAAAGGTATATAGGATAAAAATAAAAGCCCAGAGGCAAAAGATAGATGGGATAATTTAAGAAAAGCTGGCTAGAAATAAGCCAAGCTAAGGTTGGGCATTCATAAGTAAGAATAAGACTATGTGTGATATATTTGGGAGCTGGGTGGCGGGTCCCCCCCCCCC
>CABHPR010127469.1:0-40804 GCA_902168415.1 Peromyscus melanophrys
GGGGGGATGACAAGGGGGAGCGGGGCGTGCTACCATGGGGCTGAAACCAGTGCAGGAGAATTTTAGAGTCAGGCCCACTGTTGGGCTCCCTGTATAAGCCAGGCTGTTTGCTAATTTGGTAGTGTTCAATATCGAGGCTGTTCCAACTCGTTTATCTTATAAAGCCAAGAGAATGACTTCTGGATGCTTTTCCCGAGGCACAGAATTGAATTCTCTAAGTGAAAGTGTAAAATAGTCTTGAAAAACAAACAACAAAACATGCTGGCCAGTTTTTCTTTCCTCCCCTTTACCCTGGGATAAGCATGCAAAATCTTTATTCCATGAGATTTTTTTCTCTCTCGGTTAATGTCATCCCCCACAATGCAAACGCATTTCATATTTAGGCACAGTGACCCAAGACTACCTTGAGGCATAGCTGTGGTCCAGCAGGCTTCCTGGTTGGTTGCGTGTGGCTGAGGCTCTGGGAACACAGGGCGCCACACGCGACAGCAGGTGGCGCTCTCCACCAGCTCGAGCTCGGGTGCTTTAACTACAGCTCAGCATCCTCTATGAGCTTGGGTGAAAACAGAGTTCTGAAACATCAGTTGCTTATGGTAGGAGGTTCCAACCTGGGGAAGGAAGGTCCTTAAAGACTTGCATCGTGATTTTCAAACGATAAAAAGTTGAAACAGAAACTCTGAGTTCCTGAACTGGAAATTCCAGGATGAACTTGGGCTGTTCACTAAGAAGTAACTAGAGCGCGGGATGCCTGCCATGCGCTTGCAGGTGCGTGTAGGACTAGAGAGGGGGAAAGTGCTGGCCTTCTCTGCTAACCACGGTTAACAGCCTTACGTGGAATCTTGGCCTGTGTAGCTTCCATCTAAGCCTTTCCAACTGCCTCTGGGCTCGCCGGCTCCAGGATACCCATTCATTCTTTCCTGTTCCCTTGCTCTCTTCTTCCGTATAAGCAACAGAGCCATTTTGTTCCTCCATCTTGTTCCAGGTGGGTACTCTTCCATTTTCTCTTTTCATTCTGTTCGATCAAAAGAAAACTGTTTTAATTTAATTTAACTTTATTTATTTTTCTGGTACTGAGCTTTAAACCCAGGGAACCTCATGCATTCTTGTACTCTACCAACCCCCAACAGAAAATGCTTTTATTGGTTAACTGTTTCACAATTCTATAGACGGAAACAGGCTCTAGGCATTGCTCTTTGTGTCAAAATATTAAGAAATATATCGCGTAGACTTGTTGGATTTTTTTTCTGATTTTTCTTTTGTGAGGGGAATCTCATTGTGGAACAATCTAGGCTTTGTGGGTGAGACTGGCTTTGAACACCTAATCATCCCCATTTCATCCCTAAATGACGGCATTGAAGGCCTGCACCACACTCTGCTCTGGTGCTTTTCTTCGGGCAGTTTGACTCACTGGATTTTTGTTTGTTTGTTTACATTTCTTCCACACACACAGAATCACTCTCTCCAGCAAGAAGCCTTACCTCTAGCATAGTTGAGGGATTCCTGGGAGACAAGGGTCTCAGTAATGACCCTCATTAGCTCATCTCAAAGTCGTGTCTTAGATTTCTCGCAGATTCTAAAACATCTCATGTGGACAGATGACTCCCATTTCTAGCTGTGCAGAGGAGAGCTCATGCCTGCCAGCCTTTGAGTTTCTGAAAGATAAAGCTGCCATCTACTTAGCTCCAGAGACCAAACATGAAGCCCTCTTCTCTTTGCGGCCTCTAGAGGGCAGTGCTCTCCTATCATTCATTCCGGGTTAGGGCTGCCTGAAGCAGTTGCTTGAGGTCCTGTTTAAACTGCAGCACTAGAGAAATGGTCAACAGTGCTTCTACTTACAGAGATCACAAGATGCTTCTCTGTTTAGCCACTTGATTGCTTAGAAGATGGTCTTGTCCTGGAAACTCTGCGATGCGAAACACTGAGTCAAAGCCTCCTAGGAACAGAGAAGACTGACACCCATCTGAAGTATGTGTATGAAGTGAGAGGTGGTAGGGAGAGGGATTTCACTGTCCTGGGGCAGCACTGGCCAGGGATTATGTGAAAAAGGAAAGGAAAGGAAAGGAAAGGAAAGGAAAGGAAAGGAAAGGAAAGGAGCCTGGATGCTGAAGAATACATGAGAGAGTCTTGGGCTGCATGATGGAAGGAGAAATTCACAGACAGACAGAGGAGGGGTCATGCCGTCCACCAGAGGGAAGCCTGCAGATTTGGAAGATACAGAGTCAGGGGTTTGGCCTTGCCTATTGGATCTGTGGGTTCTGGCTGGGAACAGTGTGGAGGGTGCTTCAGAGGCTGGCTTTTAATTGGTGTTTTGCACATAAATCAACTGTTACCAAAGAAAATCCTGGTTACTATGTAACTACCAGAGGCTGCCACCAGCAGGAACTAAATCACTCAGACCTTACAGCTAACTGATACCCATGTGAAAACAAGGGCATGGTGCCTGCTTTACTGACTTTCTCCCAGATTTCTATGTAGAGAGGAAACTGTACATTACCACTCCCCATAGTTGTCCCAGATTCTTGGAGTGGTGAGGATAACATTTTGATAATTGGAGTGTGAAAGGGAAATTTGAGGTCACCACAGTATATATACTCCAAAAAAATGTGTCTTATGGGGCAAGTCAGGAGAAAAGATTCCACGGCTAAGAGCACATACTGCTCTTGCAGAGGACCAGAGTTCTGTTCCCAGGACCCACACAGGCAATTCACAACCACCTATAACTCCAGGTCCTAGGCATCACACTTCCTCTTCTGACCTCCCTGTACACACATGCCTGTAGACACACATACACATATATAAAAATGAAATAAATCCTTACAAGTTAAAAAAAGCAAGTGTTTCATATCTTACAGTGATGATTCTGCTGTGGTAAGAAGTCCCATTTCTGTGCTGTGAACCACAGTCTCTGCACCAACTGTCAGGACAGCTGTAAGGTCTGAGTGATTTAGTTCCTGCTGGTGGCAGCCTCTGGTAGTTACATAGTAACCAGGATTTTCTTTGGTAACAGTTGATTTATGTGCAAAACACCAATTAAAAAGTTGTGAGCTCTGGAAGGCCCCTGTAGAAAGCATATTACCATTGGGCTTTAGACCCTATGAAAATATGAGCTAGATTCTGGTTAATCTCTGTAAAGAGAATGCTTCCATGTATGGTTCATTTCCAACTTAATAGAAAAATTAAGTTTTTTTTTTGTTTGGGAAATACAAAAAGTTCTTCTTTATGTAACAAGGTGATCTATAATTATTTACTTTTCTTTGGTTACATAAAAGCAATTGTAACAAGTCACAGTATCCGTATTATCCTTAGTTGTATTGTTTCCTCCATATTTCATTTAAATTTTAGCTACATCACTGTGAAAGAGTTTCTGTCAAACCTCAGTTTACAATACCACTCCCCCAACTTCTCTCTTCTAAAGGGACGGCAGTGCCTCCATCAAAAGAAAGAGAATCATAGAGCTAAGATAAAACATGATACTCACTTGGCCATGAAGAGTCACACCAGTAGCTGATCTTAGGTATGTAAATATAGTGCTACTATCATTACTGAGAGACATTCATTTTTATCGTGTGTGTGAGTGTGTGTGTGTGTGTGTGTGTGTGTGTGTGTGTGTGTGTGTGTACACATGCTATAATGTGTGGTAAACCTCCAGTGTTGATCCACACCCTCTCCCTTGTTTGAGACAGTCTCTTGTTCTTCATCACATGTACTCTGAGCTCGCTGCCCTGTGAGTTTCCAGGGAGGGACTCTCCTGTCCCTCCTCCCATCTCCTCAGGGATGCACACACATCTGAGATACAGACACGCATGCCACACTGCCTGGTCTTCCTGTGGCTTCTGTGGCTTCCGAGTCAGATGCTCATGCTTGCACGGGAGATGCTTTACCCACCGAGTTATTTCGACAGCCTTGAAGGAGAGCTGTGAGAAGAGCGGAAAACGATGTTAAAATAAAAAACAAAACAAACAAACCTGTCTGTTTCTTCCATGACTGCTCTTATGGGAAAATCTGGTCACACGAGAAAAGTGAGTGTTCTGAAGTCCTTCTGAAAGAGAAACTATAAACATGAACAGCTTATCATGAATGCACAATAAGAACAGTGACTTTTAGAAAGGAAATCCGAGTGGAAAACTTACCAAGTTCAATCTGCATTCTGCATTCGTTTTTAATTCATGGGAGAAATTGGATTTTGATTACTGCCTGTCAACGCCTCACTTTCTGCTGTCACCTTGGCTCCTGACGCCATCTTCTTTCCTGCTTCCCTGCTCCCTCCCAGAATTCAGACACAGCTTAGCTGTTCTGTGGTCAGAGCCCAAGGTGTCTGGGTGTTCATTTGGAAAACATTTTATGTCTGCAGGAAGCCATTGTCTGTGGTGGTATTGTGTTCCCCAAAATATTGTGTATGCTAATAAACTTACCTGGGGTCAGAGACAGAACAGCCACAATGTTAAACATGAGGTTAGGCAGTGGTAGCATACGCCTTTAATCCTAGCATTCCAGAGACAGAAATCCCTCTGGATCTCTGTGAGTTCAAGGCCACATTGGAAACGGCCAGGCATGGTGACCCACACCTTTAATCCCAGAAAGCCACACCTTTAATCCCAGGGAGTGGTGGCAGAAAGCAGAAAGGTATATAAGGCGTGAGGACCAGAAACTAGAGGCATTTGCCCTGGAGAGGCATTTGGCCTGGAGAAGCCTTTGGCCTGGAGAAGCATGTGGCTGGTTAAGCTTTCAGGCTTCTAGCAGCAGTTCAGCTGAGACCCATTCTGGATGAGGGCTCGGGGCATCCAGTCTGAGGAAACAAGACCAGCTGAGGATCCAGCTAGGTGAGATAGCTGTGGCTTATTCTGTCTCTCTGACCTTCCAGTGTTCACCCCAATACCTGGCTCAGGTTTGATTTTATTAATAAGAACTTTTAAGATTCATGCTACAATTGTCCCCATCAAAACAATAAAAGTGCAGTAAATAGGGCCAGAGAAATGGCTCAGCAGGTAAAGACCGTCACTCGGCGGCATGTCTGACCAGCTGAGTGCACTCTTTCTCCAGACACTAGAAGGCAAAGTGAAATAAGAAACCCAGTGTAGCTGCCTTTTTCACTGACAAGGGGGAAACTCAATCAATCTTGATCAGGATCTGTAATCATTCGTGCTAATGTATGAGTAACTGATTGTGGGATTTGCATAACACCAAGTAAATTCGTTTCTGAGATGAGAACTTCAGAAATCAGCAAGGAAGTCAATTCATGCATATATGGGTGAGTTTGGGGAACAGAACAAAGGAGAAATTAGGAATCTGGTAAAACTAAAGGTAAATGTGTAATTGAGACACACCTAGCCAGAACCAGGGCAGCCTCTCTGTTGGCAGGCAGACTTCTTCTTCACCCAGACTCCTGAGGAATGATCTTCCCTCAGAGGAGCAAGCTACCTTGACGATGACACACAGATCCTACCAGGTGTGTTCAGCTCGCAGCCCACGGCTCATAGGCCCCATGTGCTCCAGGATGACTCTGAGTATGACCCAACAAAAACCATAAACTCACTTAAAACTTCATGAGATATTTTTGTGAATAAATTTTGGAACTTGGCTGTGCACAAACCTTACAGATGACAGCATGGTGTCCCAATGTCGAAAGTTGGGACTTGCCTGCAAGTGACTGACTAAGTTTGAATGGTTCTGCTTCATTCCTCTTTTCTACAGATTTGGGAATGAATCATGTTCCTTTGGCTTCGGTGCTTTCGGTGTGGCCTTTGACCTAATTCCATATAACTTGGAAACCCAGGAACTCAAAAACCGTGTTGTGGGCCATATCATTTAAAGCAAAACCTAGATCTATTATAATGGAAACTAATGTTAGCCATTATAATAATTCTCTATTCCATTATAAAAATTCTCTATTATTCATACTTTACAAAATGTGGGGCAGCCAGCTAACACATAATACACCCACTGGGAGGCCACGTGAACATAGTTAAGGCACATGTAAGCATTCAGTAGTGGGCAGCCCCATTTAAGCCAATGCTTACTCAGTTTATTTGATCTTTCATTCTCTGTCTTCAATTAAAAGTATCCCAACCTAGGACCAGTAATTAGCACTCACTAATTTTCATTTCAAACCTGGGAAGTAGAGATAGGTGTTCAGGGACAAGTTGGCCACCTATGCAGCAAGTTCAAGAACAGCCTAGGCTATAAGGAATCCTGTTCCAAAACCCCTATCTCCAGACAAAGCAGATTTTAAAATGCATAGAACAAAATACTTTTTTGTCCATTGTAACATTTTGTTTAAGTTTATTTTAATAAGAAGTGTTCTTGACCATTCCTCCAACAAAAACATGTTCAAAAACATCATTTTATACTAGTATTCTTGAGCAAAATATGTTTCAAGAAGTGACGATACCTCACCCATCTTGGCTGTTTCCCCAGTAATAGAGGCAAAGCCGATGACCTTGACTTATATTAGCCTTAAAGCAGAGAGTCTTGAGCTCCCATGAACATTTTACCAGGGATGGCATTACTGTCAGGATGCCAATCCTGACACTATGAGCTGGGAAAGAAGAAACAAGGAACTGGACTTTATCTGAGGAGAAATGCCTGGGTTCCAGTTTAGTCTTCCATGAGATGATTAGTTAAGAAATTCAGCTTTTGGGAGCCTTTCTGGTTCTGAGGATGCATGATATCTAATTGAAATACACTAAAACAGCCCCTAAATTCTACAAAAAAATGGGTTGATCTAACGCTTTCAAAGATCATAAAGTGTATCCAGGAAACAATTGAGATGGGTGTTTTTCTCCATGTATTTCAGTCTGTAATCTTTCACAAAGAAAATGACTGTTCCATTACACAATATTGTACCCAAAAGTCAAGGGAATTAAGCTTCTAAATTTATTTCGGTCACACACCAATATAACTAAGTTATTCCCTGAATGATGAAACCTCCTCTTCAGTTACTAAAATATTTAATCATTTTCTTCCATTTTTATCTCTCAAAATAAATTATCATCCCAAATGTATTAATCAGTTTTCTGTTACTATAAAGAAATATGGGAGATAAGAAACTTACAAAGAGAAAAGGCTTATCTTAGCTCATTGATCTAATCTAAGGTCAAACAGGCTCATTGTTTAGGCATCCAGTGGGGTACAGGGTGGTGGTAGTGGAGTTACATAGCAGAAAAACTATTCATTTTGTGGATAGGAAAACACAAGAGTGAACAGCATGGGAGCCAAGATTCCCTTCCCAGTTTTCTACAGATCGCCCACAAGTCTGCCTTCTAAAGGGTCTACCAGTTCACCTATGCATAGTATGTATAAGCCGAGGTACACGTATGAAGTCACAGTCTAGAGACACAGATACAATAAAAGCTGAGACATAATCCAAAATACATAGAGTGATCCCCTGTATTCTCAGGGCCTGGGTCTAATGCTGGTGAAATAGTATAGAATAACCCAGATTCTATTCAAGGAGTCAATAGAAAAGAAACCAAAAGACAACATGGGAACCAAAAGGCAGGACCATAGTGAACAAAGACACAGCACCTTCTAGCTACAGCTATAGCAAACCTTCAGCCCAGCCAGCCTTCTGCCTGATAAACTTGCCATCACTCAAGGCATCTGAGCTTTCATCTAGTCTCCCAGTCCTAAGTGGTCAGCTGTAAAGATGTGTATATACAGGCAACAGTGATTGCCCTCTGTGGATTATATAGATAGATGATGATAGGTAGATAGATAGATAGATAGATAGATAGATAGATAGATAGATAGATAGATAGATAGATTTAGATATGTAATAATAATTGTTGTAGAAGAAGTCACAAATTCAAGAGGGGATGGAGTCACATGGGAAGAGCCGGAAGGGGAAAGGTAGAAATTATGTAAATATAGTATACTCACATATGAAATTCTCAAAAAAATTTTAATTAAAAAAACAACAAAAATAATTTTAAAATTCAAGAGACAGTGAAATTTGAAGATCAAAACAAGCACTATAACCAGATACGGATCTTACACAGAATTTGGAATTACTGTTTAGGAAATAACTGTTAGAATCAGCATGTTACAGACTCTAATGCAAGAATTTCAGAGCATGAAAGAACACAGATATGGAAACTCTTATAACCAGAAATGTAAGGATTCATGACCATAATTAAAGAGCTAGGGATGGTGGTGCACTCCTGTTATCCCAGCACTTGAGAAGCTAAGGCAGAAGGATCACAATTTTGAGATCAACTTCACCTACATAGTGAGAGCCTGCACCTAAACAAAACAACTAATAAAACACACTAGGAGAACAGGAATTTAGAACAGCTTTAATGAGCTCATCAGAGATGCAATCAAAGCAAGATTTAGGGAGTTTAATGACATGCCAATAGAAAAACCTCCACAGTAAAAAGTAAAGAGCGAGGCCAGCAAGATGGCTCAGTGGGTATGGCTCTTGCTGCCATGCCTGACAACCAGAGTTTCAGTCCTGAAACTCATCTGACAGAAGTGAGAACAGACTCCCATACGGTGCCCTCTGACCTCCACATGCAGGCTGTAGCTCTTTGTGCTAAGCCACGGTTCTGACTCTCTGCAGCTGTAGTTACTCACACTGAAAGCACAGCTCCCCACAACTAGGGGTGAGCACCCCAGAAGAATCCTGGACTCCCCTCCTATTCTCCTTCCCAAAGTGTCCTCTTCCTTTGCTATTGATGCCAGTGTTTGTTTTTCCACCTCAGAGACCAGCTTCTCCTCAGCCTCCTCCCCCACACCACCCCTTATTCCTATAAGATTCTGGCAGTTTCTGCATAGGGGCATCCACAATCTTCTCTTTCCAAGCTAACAACTTTTGAATTTGTACATAATTAATGAAGTACATGAGGCAAATGTGAATTGAATGCACAGGAGAAACCAGCAAGTGTCAGCGATGTCAACACCCATCTTCTAGCCATTGATAAACAAAGCAGGTAGAAAATAAATTAACATGAACAGCACCTATGAGATAACCGACAGGAAGTAAACACTCCACTGTTGACAGCAGAATGCACATCCCCTTCAAATTCATGAACTCCCACCAAGTGAAATTTAAAGCGTGACACATAGACATAATACCAACAGCAAAAGTTAAGTAATAAATTTAGAAAACATAGATATGATCTCAGGAAAAACTGCAGAACTTTGATAAATCAAAGAAAAATCTGTATAAATGTGTCCCAGGATCGGGGATTGGAAATCTATCAACTGTGAAGATTCCAAGCAATTCCAGTAGAGTTCCCTTTCACACGAACAAATCAGTTCAGTAGTGGACACCAAATCCACTGCAGATGGCTGCAGAATACGAGACACAATGCTGACAAGAGTATTTAATTCCCAATGCTTTTTTTTGTGTCTTTTTTAATTTAACTTCTTTATTGGCTCTTTGGGAGTTTCACATCATGCACCCCAACTCTGTTCACCTCCCAGTCCCCCCAATCCTCCCCTCATCCCCATCACGCCCCCCCATAAGGAAACAAATCAAAGTAAGCAAGCAAGAGAACAAAAGCAAAAGCAAAGGCAAAAACAAACAAACAAACAAACAAACCAAAACCAAAACCAAAACCAACCAAACCACAACAGAAAAATCTCTGCTTCTCCTTCTTTCCTGCTTCTCCAACACCTCTTCATTCATCCTGGTGGCACTGGAGGCTTCAGTGTGCCATAGAGTGTACCTCTTTGTCCCATCAGTTTTACTGGCAAATGTTTATTGCAATGAGTCACTGGCCTGGTTCAAGGCCTCTGGTTTCTGGTACACCATCGTCACTGATTCCTCCCTGAATCACGTCACTGAAACTCTGGGATATCCTGTGACTGCCATGAGTCTTGGAGATCTTGTGGGTATCATTCCATAGGACCAGTCCCTTCACCTGCTCTAGCAGGTCCTAGATGGGATAGATGCTAGGGTGGGTCAACCAAAGACCCAGCTGTGGACCTGTTTGGTAGCCATGGTGGTCATTCCTGGCCCCTGGGGCCACCGACCTTGGGCAAAGGGGTGGAGAGAGCTCCCCTACATGTATGCCCTCAGGGTTGGTTCACCTCGGTCTGTGGTAGGGGGTGGGGACCACTCTCTTGCTGTAGTGTCCAGCAAGAGGCAAGGCCAAATTTCCCAGGGCCAGCGAGAGGTGTGGCTGACTCAGCATGGCCCTCTGATTTCATCTCACATGGTTCCTAAGTCCTCCTAAGGTGATATAAGCCACAGATATCCACACAGACCCCAGCTGTGGCTGGACCACAGACCCAGACATGGCCCTCAGCAGCAGCTTGGGGCCAGTAGACATCCTGGCTCTGGGTAGAGGGCCTGGCTGCTCAGGTGGGAATGGTTGTGGCCCTAACCTTGGACCTCTATGTGACCTTTGGTGGCACTGCAGGACCCAGACTTCTGCACAGACCCCAGCTATGGGAGAACCATGGACCCCAACATGATCCTCGGCAGTGGTTGGGTCTGGATGTCGTCACCACTGCCCCAGTGGCAGTATGGCCCTGATACACCAACATGGCTCTCAATCTCAGGTATCTGCACATCCTTCAGAGGTATCAGGTACAGCGGATATCAGCACAGACCTGGCTGCAGTAGGGCCACATAATTCCTAACTCTTAATTTTCAATGTTTTTTCTAACTTGCCTTAGAGAGAGATTTAGGAAGTGGCAGCTCATATCTAACAGCCCACTTGCACTCACATATTGATTTCTGATCTCACTCTCCAGTGCTGGGGGCCAAGCACCATAAAAAGCAGCAGAGTCTGGAACAGGAACAGGAAATACATATTCCGAGCCTAGAAGAACTAAGAGGCAACAGAAATTTGTTCATGTTTCCCCCACACAATGCATACACCTGGGCTCAAATTCTAATAACACCACATGCATTCCATGACCAAGGACAGGTGACTCTAGGCCAGCCCCTCATGTTGCTCACTTGTAAAATGAATTAACAGTAGCATTGAGTTGCTGTGATTCCAGTGTCAAAGCCTTGAGGCAAAAGGCAGTATTCAGAAAATTCTGCCAAGCTGTTGACTTTTTCTATGTTTAATTTCCAGCATTTGGTGACTTGAGCTGGACAGATCTTGAATTTTGCATTCAGTTCAGCCCTATACTTCATGTTGAGCCTTAGTAGAAAAGGTTTCACATGAGCTTAGTCAACCATCCGACATCTGCACCTTATTTCCCTCAATTATTATTTGAGAGAAAGCGCTTCAGCTTAATCATCTCTATTTCCAGAAGATGTGTCCAGGCAGACAGTTAAATTTTAAAAAATAAATACTGCCTAGGTGAATGCCCCACTGGTTTCTAAAGTGCCCTTGTAGGTAGAAGCTTCTGGGCGGTATTAAGGTTTCCCTCTCCACATGGCTGAAATTCAATTTTGAAGGGTCATTCTCTCTGATGCAAACCCTCAGTTCTTTCACAGCCAGATAGACTATGACAAGGCATTTTCTAGGAAGAAATTTACTTTGCATAAACAAGTCTCTTGACTTCTGCTCTCAAAGGCACGTGAGTTCATCAAAGTGCAAGAGAATGCCCGTTGTGTTCTGCTCCATGACATCAAACAGAGTCCTTCCATTTAGGTTTGTTTTGTGCCTGGGCTTGAGACTATGTTGATCAGACCAGTGTTTCTTGTGCTTAGCACTACTTACTGCTACTCGGATCCAGATGCATCTCTGCTATGGGATGCAGTAACATGTGGAGTGGGAGTTGGGCAGCATCCCAGCATCCCACCCACTGCATCAGCAGCATCCTTCACTCATCCTCCTGGAAGAGCCAAAGTCTTCAGACACTAGACTCACACCAGGATGACAAGTCCTGGGAAGATGCACTCATTCAGGTTGACTCTGCCTCCCTAACATGGGATCTGCCTCCTGTAGAGGCGACAAGTGCAGAATGCTTCACCCTCTATATTGCAGTTCTGTAGAGGGTCAGGTTAGAGTCTGAATCCTGTTAGGAAAAACCTAGCTAAAGCTGACATGTGGGTCTCTCCTAGCTCTTAATTGAGGAATAGACCCATAGAGGAAAAAGAAAAGAGCAAACAATCCAACCAAAAGAAAACCAAATAACAAAATCACAGGTATTAGTGAACCTCTCTTAATAAAATCGTCAAAAGTGCATGAGCCCAGCTCCTCACTGAAGAGATGTGGAGTAACAAGATGCAGCTCTGTTTTCTCTGGGAAACACCTCCAACTCGAAAAGAATGGTAGACCCAAAAGGATGAAGTCAGTGTATCAAACAAAGGCTGAAATCAAGTTGGGATAGCTATGTAGCACCTGATAGCCTAGGTGTTAAACCCCAATTGGTCAGGAAAAAGAAGACCAGTGTGTGTTAATAAAGAGAACAAACAAGAAGTCATAGAGATTTGTTGTGTGTATATAGTCATTTATACTTACTTTTGTACTTATAGATCCTGTCTGTTAAGTGTTTGATCCTTATAGTTTGTATCATCTAGTATTTATTTTCTGTTTTCATAGTGTGGCCTTTCTTCCTGTTAATATGTTTTACTTTCTAAAGATTTGAAAAACTGTTTCTACCCACAATGCTAGGCGTGATTAAATTTTGTAAATGTTAGTCACTGTCATTATGGTCTCTTAATTTGAAATCACACATAAAAACTTTTGTCTTTATCCACAGACAAAGCCCTTCTTCTGGACTCTATGGGCACCTATACACACATGTACTCTACAGCATATATGTACATGGGCACACACATTCTCTCTCACACACTAACACACACACACACACACACACACACACACACACAACTAAAAAGATCACATTTTCACCAGTTACCTGAATCTGTATCTTTAAGAAAATTTCAGTATTATCTCTGTTTTATGTGTGTGTGTGTTGCCTGCATGTATATATATGAACCTTGTGCATTCAGTACCCACAAAAGTCAGAAGAGAATGTTGGTTGATTTGTAAGTAGAGTCACAGAGGATTGTGGGCACTGGGAACTGAACCTGGGTCCTCTAAAAGACCAACAAGTGCCCTTAACTATGGATTTTCTAATCCTGCTTTTTATCTGTTATTTTGAATAAATAGAATATTTCAGTCAATATTAGTGACTTATCAGCGTCTTCTGTTGCCTTAACACCTGAAAGATCATTCAGCTGAGTGTAAGATCACCAAACCCTAATGTCCCTAAGAACTCCTTTGTTTACATGCTTGTGGTGATATTGTGTTCCCCAAAATATTGTGCACCCTAATAAACTTATCTGGGGTCAGAGAACAGAACAGCCACTAGACATAGAGGCCAGAAAATGGTGGCACACATGCCTTTAATCCTAGCATTCCTACAGCAGAGATCCATCCGGATCTCTGTGAGTTTAAAGCCACACTGGAAACAGTCAGGGATGGTGACTCATGCCTTTAATCCTAGGAAGTGATGGCAGAAAGCAGAAAGGTATATAAGGCATGAAACCAGGAACTAGAGCTGGTTAAGCTTTTAGGCTTTTGAGCAGCACAGTTCAGCTGAGAGGCATCCAGTCTGAGGAAACAGGATCAGCTGAGGAATTGGCAAGGTGAGATAGCTGTGGCTTGTTCTGCTTCTCTGATCTTCCAGCATTCACCCCAATACCTTGCTCCAGGTTTGTTTTTATTAATAAGAACTTTTAAGATTCCTGCTACACATACTTCTTCAAAATTAGCATTGCCTAGCAGCAGTCTCAATGCCTTTATAATGCTTTTTGGATATCTGAATGAATGTGGTTTAATTTCCTTTTTATTATTATCTGATCGTTTGATGCAACTGACTCTAGATGTGAGTTTTCTTGTCAGCAATTTTCACAGCACTTGGGATACCCCCAGACTCAGCACACCTTTCTTCCATTGAGAAACCTTTTCAATTCCACATTTAAATCCTTCCATTCAAGTGTCTTGTTCAACAACTTCAGCTCTCTATAGATTCTATCTCTATTTTTCATCTGCAGCTTTTAACTCCTGTCATTGAGTTGATCAGTCCTTTTGTTTCTATATTTTCCAACAACCTCCTAAATTTTAACCCAAATGCCTTTTATTCATCTTTTTCAGTCAATGCTAATTTGATTCCATCACATTGAAATCAAGTTATGAGCACTTTCATCCAGGATTTTAAATATTTTCCTTTGCATCATTTAGCTCCCTTTATATCTCAGGCTGATATTCCCTTCTGGAAAATTCCATGTTTGCTACCTATTGAGAAAAATGATAACTTATTGTTAGAATTGTGTTAGCATATAAAAATGGCAGCACAGGTTTCCATTAGGCATCTGAGAAACACTGTAAAGCAGTGGTTCTCACCCTGTGGGTCATAACCCCTTTGACAAACTTCTGTCTCCAAAAATATTTACATTATGATTCATAACAGTAGCAAAATTACAATTATAAAGTAGCTGTGAAAATAATTTTATGGTTGGGGGTCACCACAACATGAGGAACTGTATGAAAGGGTCACAGCATTAGGAAAGTTGAGAACTACTAGTATAAAGGGACTTGTTCAGAGCAACTCAGTTCACAGAGAGGAAGTCAAGAAAGTTTGTAGCACAAATCTTTGAAAGTCTTATTAATAAAAACAAACCTGGAGCCAGGTATTGGGGTGAACACTGAAAGATCAGAGAAGCCGAACAAGCCACAGCCACCTCACCTTGCCAATTCCTCAGCTGATCCCGTTTCCTCAAACTGGAAGTCTCTGTGTCCTCATCCAAATGGGTATCAGCTGAACTGCTGCTCAAAAGCCTAAAAGCTTAACCAGTCTAGTTCCTGATCCTCACGCCTTATATACCTTTCTGCTTCCTGGGATTAAAGGCGTGTGTCACCATCCCTGGCTGTTTCCAGTGCGGCTTTGAACTCACAGAGATCCGGATGAATCTCTGCCTCCAGAATGGTAGGATTGAAGGTGTGTGTGCCACCATTTTCTGGCCTCTATGTCTGTCTAACAACTGTTCTGTTCTCTGACCCCAGATAAGTTCATTAGTGTTCACAATATGTTGGGGAACACAATATCACCACAGAAGTTGATTGACTATCTAGCCTAAAGTTAGAGGTTGATTTCATCCTAGTAATACTGGCTTTTCCAAGTCTAATCTTTATCCAGGTTCTCAAGATTAATCCTTGAGGAAAGCTGTCACTATGTAGCCCAAGTTGTCCCCAAACTCTTAATTCTCCTGCCTCAGCTCCAGAGTGCTGAGATCACATATCAGTTCTACCACACCCAACTATATAACAGTTAATCATTTTAACTAACAGGTCTGTCTTGAGAATCACGAGCTTTAACACTGTCCACAGTATCAATTGGACACACATGGAATTTCTTAAGTCAGTATTTAAATGTAGATGGACTCTGTCAAAAGTAATATTTGCAATATAGAAAAGCCATGGTAGGGCTGGAGAGATGTTTCCATGGTTGAGAGCACTTGTTGCTGTCTGCCAAAGACCCAGGTTCAGTTTCCACCATCCATATTAAGCCACTCAACACTGCCTGTAACTCCAATTTGGGGGGATCTAAGACCCTTTTCTGGCCTACTGAGACTCCTGCATGGACACGATACACATAAACTCCTGCAGGTACACAATAATAATCAATAAGTAATACATTTTTTCAGGAAAAAAGCCATACTATGACTTTGGCTTAATTCACTCTAGGTTCAGACTGTATGCATGACACAAATCATCTCACATACTACTGCTTTGCTTGAATTGAGGGCTCTTCTCTTGCTTATTTCTCTGACATCAAGAACCAGTCAATGTATATGACTTCTAAAAGCTTCCTTATCTCTGTTCTTACCTGTAGCACTTCCCTTGAAGGAGTTCTATGTTCAAAAATGAAAGGCCAAATTCATCCAGGCTTGTATCTTATATCTTTAGATTATTGCACAGTAAATAATCAACCAAGAGGAAAGAAGAAGTGGGGGAGAGAATGGAGAGCCTTGTAACTAAGGATCTATTCCCTTACAATGGAGTGTTTGAGGGCGTCAATTTTTTGATTCATGGCAAACAAAAAGGACTCTTCAAGTGAAGTCCAGCCAGCACCCCTCTAGTCCTTTTTTCCTAGCCCTCATCTTGTTCTTTCCTCTCTCCTTACACAATCTGAACAAGAACCTTGCTCCATCAGCTTGCTATAAATCCACACCCATGACATCTGGTCATCGTCAATGCCTTGCCACCGTGGCAGGCTGCTAGCAGTAATCATATCAAGTTGGCTTAGAAAGGAAACCTTCTATCCTTGATGTTTTATCTTATTCATTTTCTAGCCACTTAGTCTCACCCTTCTCTCTGGTTATGAATTCTCTTTCCTCGTTTTAGAACCAATCACCCTCCCTCACTGCAAGACTCCAGTGTAATGGAGTTAACTGTATGGCCAGTGTGTTCATGAGCCATACTGTTTCAGCTTCTGGTAACTGCCTCTCCAGCTACTCTCCACCCTTCATTTTCACCCCACTCTGTGCCTCAGGAAGCTCCTTTATCCTTCTACTTTATTCTGAGTTTTGTCAATAAGGAGCATACGTAGGACACTCAAGGGAGAAAGGAATGAGGCCAGGATGTCTATTATCCTGTTCCTCCATGCAGGGCACCTGCCGGATATTTGTCTCTCATATTCAGAGGATATAACCCCCTTAGCCTCCTCTCCTTCATTCTAGTTCCAGGAACTTCCTCCTCAGAGCTCTCTGGCTCCCTGAATGCTGAAATCTACCACTGGATTGCCTCCCACCCCATTTACACCTTTGAAAATGCTTCCACTGCTAGGGGACTAATTTATCTAATTCGCGATGTCTTACAGCATCAGGAACCCATTTACATTACCTCATCGAACCCTTCCTGCACCATTGGCCCTGGTGTATCACAGTTTTTAATGAATTCAAACAGTCCATTCAGGAGTTTGGGGCGGGGGCGGTTTCACCAGACTCAGAAATTAAACAAACTTCACACATCTAGAAAGACCAAAATTTAAGAAGACTCAAGAAGGCCTCTGTCCAAGGTACGGAAGCAGTAAATCTGATGGAGAAGGAAAGGCTGTCCATCCAATCACCCAGAGGAGACTCTCCAACTTGTTGTGCTGTCTGAAAGCCATGCAGGGAACTCCAGGGTTGCAGTTTTTAATGAGTCAGCATCCATGCTGGGGTGCTCTTACATGGTGCAGATGCTTTGGGGTCTGCTTGCTTCTATAAGAATCCTCACCTCTACTCCTGTTAGTAACCTCAATAAACTTCAGTTCCCCAAGTTGGACTTTAGTGTCGTACATACTTGGGTCCATCACGGATTCCCTGTCTGTGATGAATAGACATATGTGTGTCCTGTCTCCCCAGGAAAAGTCTCACATAAGAGGTTCCATGCTGTGGATATCGCTCTGTATAAATAAAATGCTGATTGGCCAGTAGCCAGGCAGGAAGTATAGGCGGGACAAGGAGAGAGGAGAATTCTGGGAAGTGGAAGGCTGAGGCAGAAAGACACTGCCAGCTGCCACCATGAAAAGCGAGATGTAAGGTACTGGTAAGCCACAAGCCATGTGGCAACTTATAGACTACTAGATATGGGTTAATTTAAGATATAAGAACTAGATAACAAGAAGCCTGCTGCAGCCATACAGTTTGTAAGCAATATAAGTCTCTGTGTGTTTACTTAGTTGGGTCTGAGCAGCTTCGGGACTGGCAGGTGAGAGAGATTTGTCCTGACTGTGGGCCAGGCAGGACTGGAGGAAACTCCAGCTATAATTCCAGGCACTATTCCCATTTGAAGTAGTATTTGCAATGTGTCAACCTATAATATGCCACCAACCAGAAATGGAAGCATTATTACAGCTGTCATTTGTCAGATGGCGATCATGTTTAACCTTTTTACATGGGAGATTTGGTAGTCCTCAAAATGTGTATTTTGGATAAATAATTTTGTGCTGATTTTGGATGGCAGAAGCTGGCTCTACAGGTTAAGTCACCCATTTGCACGGACGTATGATGTACCTGGAGGGACATACAGCTTCCGGTTTCAGGCTCAGGGCTCACATCCTTCCACGGTGCATGCATTGAAGGTTGTCATTACAAAAAACATTGCAAATGCCTTATGTAAATGCAACTTACTTGGCCTGCATGCACCACTTATTTATGCATCAAGAATAAAGCGAATTTCATGTAATTTTATCTGTTTTTCTCTGCTCAGCACATGTTTTACCAGGTGACAGCCTATACTTCCCTTTTCAGGAGGCTTTAGTCAGCTTGTACTCCCAAAGTGCATAATTTACTCTACTTCAACTAATTTCAGACTGATAAAATTTTTGGCTTATTTATGGTATATACATGTACAAGAGGTTGGGAATAGCCCCATCGATAACATGCATGCTTAATAAGCATTGGGACCTGAGTTTATCCCAGGTACCCTTGGAAAAGCTTGGCAGATATAGAAGCCTTCCTGTAATCCCAGTACTCAGAAGGCAACAAAGGCTCTGTAGGGCAAGCTAGAGCAGTGAATTGACAAGCTCTGAGTTCAGCGAGAGACCCTGTCTCAGTAAATGAAATGAAGCTCAATCAAGGAGAACAGCTGTCGTCAACCTCTGGCCTGTCTGCATGCTTATATTCTTGCATAATACCTTTGGCATGTTGATTGACATTCTAAATGCAAGATGCATTGGAGACAGTGCATAAAATACCATTTTGTTGCTGATGTACTGAATTTCTTTTTTTTTTTCTTCTTTTTTTTTTTTTTTTTTTTGGTTTTTCAAGACAGGGTTTCTCTGTGTAGCTTTGCACCTTTCCTGGAGCTCACTTGGTAGCCCAGGCTGGCCTCGAACTCACAGAGATCCGCCTGCCTCTGCCTCCCGAGTGCTGGGATTAAAGGCGTGCACCACCAACGCCCCGCTGATGTACTGAATTTCATTTCACAACTTGTTGATTCTTTTCTGTGTTGATGGACTTAGGGGTTGAAGGAAGGGTTTATGTATGTGGCTTACCTTCTAAAGGATATAGTCCATCACAGTGGGGAAACCACAGCAGCAGAAGGAGGAGACATCTGGTCCCATTGAGCCCACAGTCAGGAAGCAGAGCCTGCACAAAAGGTAAGGCAGTGCCATCAAACCTCAAGGCCCTCTTACAGAGACACTTCCTCAAGCTAAGCCCCAAACAGCACCACCAGCTTGGGACCAGGTGCTCGAACATAGAAGCCTCGGGGGGACATTTGACATTCAAAGCACATCGGATATGAAACAACTATGTCTCTTTACACAGTGCTTATCTGTCAGTGGGATTGGTAAATGATCAAACACATGCACATTAACACTGCCAAGCTAATTTCCATAGAACAGATACAAGTTTATGAGTTATACAAATCCTCACTGTCCCACAGCCTCACCAACACTTGGAAGATTTAGTTGGTGTTAATTTTAGATATTATGGTGGGTGTATCAGTGGCATTCCATGGTGAATTTAATTCTCATTTCCCTAACCATAAACAAGGCTGGGCACTTCTCCTTACTGATCTGTAACTATTATGGGTGCATTTTAATATATACAATCAAAGCCTCTTCTTAGGCTGGGCATCATCTTGAAAAGTATCTCTGAAATGTTATGAAGTTGAATTTCTTGATTTCTGTATACTGCTGGTGCCTTTATCATCCTGTCTTAAAATTCCTCAATACGCCTCCACTATGCATGGACTTTCTTGGACATTGTTTTATAGGGGCTTTTCACAGGTGTGTCTTCTACTACCCTACACTGATTTTTATGTTGGAAATGTGGAATCTAATACCCAAAACAAAGTAAATGCCAGCTCATCTTGCTAGAACAGTAATAGGATGTTTAAAGTGTCAACATTTTACTCATCTCCCAATCTGTGTCTCCTCTTGATTCCTGGGAGTTTTTATGTACTGTGTTTAGTGTACATGCTTCTCCATATGTCCACTTCTTGCATCAGGGTTAGCATAAAATAGAGAATTTTCCCTGGACTTAGAGTCTTCATTTCTGAAGGTTCCATGCCAAGGCTCTTTTCTAGTTAATCAGTCTTTTGTTGTGGGATTGCCATCCTTGAGCCTCACACTGGATGATCAACCTGTACATTGTCCACCTTTCTGTAAACCTTGGTTCCAAACTAGTGGTCCTCACAACCGTGTTCTTAGTTTCAATCTTTGATTGAATGGTTCAGAGAAATCCTTTTCTTACATTTTCCTCCCCTTCTCTCTCTCTCTCTCTCTCTCTCTCTCTCTCTCTCTCTCTCTCAATCTGTCACATGAAGACCAATGTCAGTAATAACCAGGTGGAAGAGATACACAGAAGGATGTGGCTTCCATGTCCTATAAGAATACCACCCTCCCAGTGCACTGTTCCACATACTCAGTAACATAGAAATGCCCTAAACTCCATCCTGTGAGGGTATATGGAGTCTTTATCATATAAAACGTTGGTTAGAGGACCATCTGCCTGTGCTTATAACAACCATCAGCCTGGTGTGAAGGGCCTGAAAGGTCTAATCATGCTGTTCCTATGGCAACCAGTCTTCAGGATGTTCCTGAGGTTACAAAAGGGACTCCAGCCACCAGCCATCTCATTAGCTCCTCTAGTTGACAGATATTTCAGGAATCTCCTAAGCCTCATTGTGTTCCAATTTAAACCAATTTTGAGGTATTCAGATAGAGGAATGTATTGTAACTACAGAATTTGAAGGTAAGCAATATAATTAGTATTAGATAAGGCCTCCAAGTGGAATCTCCCATGGGTGAATCCTGATGACACTGTAAGAAAAGGGGAGGAGCAAGGAACTTACCTGCTGCCTTGCATTGCCTTGGGACTCTGTCACCGAGAAATTCATAACCCAGACATGACCTCATGCTTCCACAATCATGACCTCAAATAACCCTCTTTCCTTTATAAAGTAGCCTACTTTGAGTATTTTATTATAATAATGAAAACTAGATTAAAATGGCATAAAAATAGAGAGCCTAAAGGTTTTATTATATATGCTCCAGGAAATGGGGAGACAGAAGGAAATACGTATAGTTGCCTTTTAGTATCCATGGAAGGGTTAGCTTAAGAACCTATTCAGTTCTTAACTGAACCCCAAATCCAAGTTCCTTATATAAAAGGCACAAGTGTTTTAATAGTGCCCACACACTCCTGTATGTTTTCAATCATTTCTAGATCACTAATGATACCCAACACAAGGTAAACCCTAAGCAAATAGTTATTACACTATATTGTTCAGGAAATAACAAGAAAAGATCTACCCATGTTAAGTAGAGACACAAACACTGCAAACCTAACAACATTGTACTTGGCATGCACTTGGTTGAATATGTGGCTATGAGCCATTCATACTGATTGGTAAGTCAACTTCATTTCTTCCTACAATACCCCAAACTTTCTATTTTCACATTTGCTTTCTCCATCATGTAGCTTGCATCTTGTAGTTTACTAAATCTTTTTCTCTTTGACCAATTATTGCTAAGCATATTTCCTAACTTCTGGCTATTTCCTATTTATAATTTCTAGAAGGTATATCTATCCAATAGAAGTTATAATGCAATTAAGGGTACTGTGACTGTTAGTCTGATGGTTCTACTAAGTGTACTCTAGTTATGCAAGATGCTAACATGAGGGTGTGCTGGGTGGGTGATGTATGGGAATGCTCTACTGTTCTAGAAGTCTAAAATTATCTCAGAATAACTTTTTAAAAAGCAATACATCAAACCTGATAATAGTTTGGCATATATGATTAATGTTTGTCCCAAACTGGTAAAAATATACTGACCCAAAGAAGACAGCAGGTGCTCATTAGAAGTGTGAATTCTTATTAATAATTAAATTCCATAGCAGAAACCAGATCACACAGTCTGGATATGATTTCCAGAATGTTTCACAATAAGGAAAGTAAATATCTCAGCCAGAAACTTCTCTTTTTTTTTCACATTTTTCCTAAGAAATGTGGAGCCCCAAAGCTACAGTTTCTACATTTTCTTCTTTGTTTAATCCTCTCCTCCTTCTTTTATCAACTATATTAAGTGAAATGGAAATTATCATGAACAAAGTTTGTTCTCTTTATGACACTTGTACTCAAGGGCTTCTGTCATAAAACCATCTTACCAATGTGCCCAATGAAGCATCAAGTTGTTACCTAATGGTTTCAAAGTGGGAGGGAAGGTCTCTGGTTCAAGAACAGACACATACCCAGGCCACTGGCTCTCCTGCTTTGTTTCTTGTACCATTATTTCTTCCGACAGAGGCCTCTACCAGAGTTCAGAGCTAAACAGACCATGCGTTTGTTTGCCCATGTACAATCCCTATGCTCATTTAGAGACCGGGTAATGAATCTGGACTGCAGATGCCAGGCCTCCTCTCCCCACAATCATCTGTGTGGTAGGAGGTTATTAACCATAGCTACTCATCTCCCACAGCCATGCCCCAGGCTGCTTTGAGCTACACAATGTCAAGTACATCAGAAGAATCAGAAAGGCCAAGTGGAAGCCTGGAGTCTAGATGATGGGCACACAGAATAAGATGGCTGCTTCTCTTTTCAAAAGTCTCCCTCTTAGGTTTCAAGTGGTAACTGTGACTCCGTTGCACCCTGAGAACTTGAATGTCTCTATGCCCCCTCATAAGAAGCACCTATCTGCTCCAAGGGTCACTTGGGGCCCTGGTAGAGTGTGCCTCTTCCTGCTGAGAGTCCTGTTTCAGCCTGGAGGGGCCATTTCATCCCTCCTAATCAGCAGCAGTGACTGTCAAGAGTCTGAGGGCACCAACTGATGAAGCAAGTCAAGAGGGAGAAACTAATCATGAAGGATCCACCCCGTGCCTGGCGGGTGCTATTTATAGACACCCCACCAGACAGGAATACATTACCATCATTCATCCAAATCTACCCTGTGATTCTCAGTTCTTGATAGTGGCAAGTTCTTCTGTCACTGCTTCCATATTATTCTGGAATATTCCCTGCTTTATTTACTTTAGTTAAAACAGTGTCTCTTTCAGGAGGAGTGTTTTCTCACCTTTTTCCTGCTCCCCTAAAATCTCAGTCTGAATTTCCATAGCAAGACACGGGGGAGGATAAAACATAAGCAACACCCCAGCTGCTTTTCTGAAGTGGGTGGCTCTTCTTACTCTTCTGTGCTACCAAGCAAAGGGCTGTCAGAATAATTCAGTCCATTAAACAGACAAGCAATGGCGTCTTTAAGACATTCAGATAGCAAAGTGTGTGTGCGTGTGTGTGTGTTCATGTCTAGTGATAGATTTCATGTATGGAGATATATTTGTCAGTCACTCAGAAAGGTCAACCTCAAAAGATGGATCAAGTTCAAATATGTAAGCCTGGTAGGGCAACCCATGTCTGTAATCCTAGCACATGGAGTCTGAAGGATCAGAAGTTCATATATCTCTCTCTCCCTCCCTCCTTCCCTCTCTCTTCCTTTATCCCTTGCCTCCCTCTGTGTGTGTGTATGTGTGTGTGTCATAGTGATATTTTGGGTGTGTGAAAATGTGTATTCGTGTTTATGTGTACATCTGTGTGCATGTATACACATGTTCTTGTGAAGATGAGAAGTCAGTCTTCCATCTCATTCCCTAAATGCTGTCCATCGTAATTTATTTATTTTTATTTTATTTTAGTTTAGTTTTAGTTTTGGTGCCTGTTCTGGATCTTGCTCTGTAGACCAGGCTGGCCTCGAACTCACAGAGATCCACCTGCCTCTGCCTCCCGAGTGCTGGGATTAAAGGCGTGCACCACCACTGCCTGGCACCTTAATTTATTTTTTAAATCAGGCTCTCTTAATGGGACTTGAGGCTTGCTAATTAGTCTAGACTGGCTGGGCTGCAAGCGTCAGGGACTCTCCTGCCTCCACTTCCCCAGCCCTGGAGTGTACCACTGTGTTTGGCCTTTTATTTTCGTGTTGGGAGCAAACCCGGGTCCCGCTTGTGTGGCCAGCACTTTGTTAACTGAGCCACCTCCCCAGCTCCTACATCTCTAATTGTGAGTCAGAAGGAAATTAACTTTCCTAAGCAAAAACCTGCATCCTCTATTCGCTAGCTCCTGACTGGGTACCATACAGTTGTGTGTGTGTGTGTGGAAACTGAAGAAGAGCAGAGTTAAGTGCCTAGCACCTAAGTGAGGGGAGAGAGGAGGGCTCTCAACCTCCTGTAATTCCAGCATCAGGGGACCCAATGCCCTCTTCTGGTCTCCTTGGATGCACATGCACACATGCACACACACACACACACATACACACACACACACACACACACACACACACACACACAAAAGAGAAAGTTTACATTTGTAGAAAATTAGTATAATATCTTAGCTCACTTGTCAGGTACTTAAAACGGTTGCTTTCTTTGGTCCTAGCACGCTTCCCAGGAGTTCCGCCTGAGTTTCCTTAGTCAGTGGGTTTTCTGTGTTCCTTCTATAGCTGCTTTTCTAGTGAAGGTCCTAAATCAGAGAGAGTCAAATGGCTATTCATCTTCATCTGATAAGGCTCAGCTCCCTGTTTGATCTGTTTCTCAAGAGGATTAGCAACTGCATTCCTATTTGCATAAATCTCCGATTCCATCAAAAATTGAGAAAATTCTTGTACCCAAAGATACCATTCACCTCAGGCAGATAAAAGGCTGTATCCATAGCCTTTGCTGTGTTTTTGAACTAGCTACACAGCGTTTCTAAAGTATTATTCTTCTGAACACATTCATCTCGGGCACATCTCAGGAAAGGGAGAAACCTTCCATCTCTGCTGCAAACACAGTGAGAAGTCACTGACGGTGTTAAAAGACTTCATAGAACAGCTTTCTAGAAACAAGTAAGTGTGGCGCTTGGGTTTCTTGTTGCCCTTTCTCAAGTCCCTCAATTATCACAAAACCTCCCCACTCTCCCCTAGTGGTGACCTCATCCACCCTTTGTTGCTGGTCTGGCAAGTTCTGCACATCCCTCTTTTACAGCAGAGGAAGCTGTGGGAAGCCACAGAAATTCCACTTAGATAAGCCTGGAACGTGAAATGCAGAAGCTGTGTGTGCCCTCCCTTACACTGAGGTTAACTTTGACTTTTTCTTGAGATCCTCAGAAAGGTCAACCATACAGGATGGATTAAGGTTCCAGTGCGTAGGCTTGGTGTGCTGACACATGCCTGTAATCTCAGCACCTGAGGGGTGGAGGCAAAAAGATCAAGAGTTTAAGATCATTCTTGGCTATAGAAGACCTTTTCTCCAAAAGCTGAAATATATTTTTTAAAAAAAGAATAAGAAGAAAGGGAGGAAAAGGAAAAGGCTGGTTCAAATCTACAAAGATGTGGATTTCTGCAGACTTCGTTTACTGTTGTAGAAATAGAATGCCATAGTATAATGGTTGAGTCTCCCCACATCTTATCCAAGTTTTCTGCAGTTGTCTGGGGACAGAAGTCTGAATGTGGAGACTAGTAATGGGCAAAGGACAAATAGCTAGGTCACCTGTCACTGTGGGTCCCAGGCCATTTCTACACACTTCCTGATTTCTTTAGTTTTTTGTTACTCTTTCTAGAAGCATGAGCCACATAACCAAAGTAGCCATAGTGTCTCAGAAACACTTTCCCCTGCAGGCATCCTCAAAATTTCTGCTCCTCCATTAACTCCATCTTTACTACATGCATATGCTTAGAATGGCTTAGGACAGAGCTGAGTAGCAAGCAAGAGAAAGCACATAATGTCAGTCTTTCGCATCAGGGACACAAACACTGTCTATGAAGAAGGCAAAGAGATGGTTTCTACCCAGCTACAACTTCTATAATTTCCAGCCAGAATAGAAAATTGTGACTATTGCTCTTGTTGTTCCTATGCGTTCTCCCCTCCTTCTCTCCTTCCCTCTCTCCCTCCTTCCCTCTCTTGCTCTCCCTCTCCCTCCCTCTATATGTTCACCTGTGGCTATATCAACTTTAGCTATCTTCCTTTATCATTCTCCACCTTATTTCTTGAGTTAGGGTCTCTCACTGGACATGAAGTTGCCTGTCTCTGCACACATAGTGCTGGGGTTACAGGCTCACTCCACTCCACTTGCTGTTATGTGGGTGCTGGGATTCCAACTCGGATCCTCATGCTTTCCCAGCAGGCACTTTTTCCAGACCCTCTCCCCAGCCCTGCTTTGTTCTTTCTAGCCTGGCTCTTGCTGTGCAGCCCAAGCTGACCTTCAACTACTGAGCTGTGTGGCAATACACATGTGCCACCATGTCCAGATGTAGAGAGTTGACTTTTGATAAGAATTTCAATATGTTTGGATATACAATGATTCTCTATGGGACACAGGGTTCACCAACATATTAGTCACCCCTCCACACTCAGGATAGACTGAGCAAGCTGAGTCATGTTAGGCTAAAAGGTCTAATTTCTGTTAACACATTTCGTACTGCAGAGAAATCTCTAAGACATACACCAGGAACTGCACTTTTTACTGCCCATTATTTAAATCACCATAGTTACAGATCATAATGCACTTTAGGTGTTGTTTTTCAATAACTATAACATTTTTATTTATAAAAACAATTAAACAATTAAATAATCAAACAATTAAAGTTTCTAGTACTTTTTAAACATATGGTACTTCGTTAACATTTTCCTCTATGAAGAGAGACTAAACAAAATTTACATAAGTATCTAGATTTGCTTCTTTTCCCATGGGCAGCACAAACTCTGCAGGCTCTTGTAGGAAACTTTTTCTTTCCACTCGGTGGAATACACGTAGGTTCATGCTGCTTCATATCACCTGACAACCCTTTGGGTGGATCTTTACGGGGTTCTCTCCTTGCACCCCCATGGGAAGGGCTGGATGGATTTGTCTCTGGTTCTGGAGACCCTTCATTATTGTCATCTGGTATCTGGTCTCTCACCACCGATTGAAGAAAGTCTTCATACTTCACTTTTGCTTCTGCATTGAGGATGCTGTACACTCTAAACGAACTGAAAAGTCCACAGTTCACAAAGGACAGCACTACATTTTTGTCCATTTCATCGTTTTCCTTAGAATGGAAGAACACGAAAGGTATTGAACCGCACAGTCAACGCCTTTTATGTGGGACTAGTATTCCCGATGCAGGTAGACTTTACAAGATTCTCTTCTGTTTTTTATTTTTTTTTTCTGTTGCCAAGACAGAAGTGCCATGGATCATGATACCATTCGGACAACAGGCTTGTCTTTCCATGCTAGGAGAAGACTATCACCTTTTCTGGAAAATATTATGTCAGCTTTCTTCATTCTTGATGTTTTCATTTTCAGATTTGGCCATAACCTCTACTCTCCCTAACAGTCCCACAGACTCTAGGTTTGTTCTGTAGCAGCAATTCAGCAGCAGATATAGCACTGTAATAATTATCCTGGTCGATATGATGCCATTTGCCAAGATAGGGTGTGAGGACTGAAAGAACAGTTTATTGCAATTTCTTTCCTTCAGCAGTGTGTATCTCCATATTAAAGACAGAGCCACTGTTACTCTCGCACACCATCCAAACAAGTAAACCGTATTTTGTCATTTTCACTGGGCTGTATTTGTGAAATTTTAAATATCCTCTCCATGGAATCATTCCCTTGTCCAAAGACAACTGTTGCTTTGGTTTGTATATCGTTCAAAATTTATGCAGGAAATAATCCAGCACAGGTTGGATCTTTAAAAGTCTCCCTGACCAGCTGTCCATTTTGGGATTATTACTGAAATGTCAGACTGTCCATATTTGCTCAAATCTATGGCGACTCATTGTCTGTGGGAAATATAGAGGTACGATCAAAGGATCTGTTGACCAATAGTCTTTCAAGCTATCTTTTCTTGTTTGACCCATCAGAATAATCAGGCCAAGGAATTTCTTCATGTCCTTATGTGTAACCAGAGACCACTTTGGTGTTCTAGATGGTGTTTTGCATTTCATTGTGGTTTGATTGTGATAGTTGGACAGCTCTTTGCACAACATCTCAAACAATTCATCACCAAAAAAGAGATCGGTCACAGAGGGTACAGAGTCACACTGAGACAGAAAAGTAGTGACCCCAGCATGACCTTCAAACATTTGTAAGCATGGCAGTGTGTCAATTTCAGACCAACAATTATCAGTGTTCATCAGTGTGGGAATCACTTGAAAGCACCCCCACCTTGCGCTTCCTTACAGGGCTAATCTTTGCACTGTCCGTAGAATCAGTAGAATCATCTCGGGAATCCTCAAAACAGTCATCAGCATCTTCTATCTCACTAGGAATATCTGATAAATTATCATTAAATGCTTTCAGAAGCATATCAGTTTCGTTGGTTTCCCTCCTTTTTGTGAGCAAAGGCATTTTTTTTTTTTTTTTTTTTTTTTTTTTTTTTTTTGTTTTTCGAGACAGGGTTTCTCTGTGTAGCTTTGCGCCTTTCCTGGAACTCACTTGGTCACTTGGTAGCCCAGGCTGGCCTTGAACTCACAGAGATCCGCCTGTCTCTGCCTCCCAAGTGCTGGGATTAAAGGCGTGCGCCACCACCACCCGGCGAGCAAAGGCATTTCTAAAAGTGCCAAGAACTTGAAGACAAAGACTATTCGAATGACCAGGATACAATGTAACTGCAATGCTTTATGGGTTCATGCAATTATATAATTTTTTGCAGATTAACCTGCACAGTTTTCACCAATGAGATTGCTTCATTCACTGTGGACAAGACAGTGTATTAACATCTAAGATCCGTAACAGATGGCACGTGAAAAACCAGAAAACTTGTGAGTGGTCCTTAACAAATGTCATGCAAAACACGAGAAAACTTGTGAGTGGTAAGATTTGTGTTAAAACCTTAGAGTATTTAAATCATTCCTTCTCTCAAGGCCAGGCCAACAACAAATGAAAGTAGGTGAAAACATTGGATTCCCATCCATTAATTATAAAATAATTTAAAGATGAGATAATATCAGATAACAAGGTAAATAAAAATTTAAACATGAAGTAACTTGAACTTCAAATCTGGTTGCAACCTGTGGAATAGATGAGTTGGGAACCTGTTGGCACAAAGCTGTTTGTTGCTTGACATACAAATCTTTGCCTGGATTTTATGCACTAGAGACACGTTCAGGCAAAACAGGGAAGCCGCGTGTTTACAATGTAACACTTGTAAAAGGTGTCTTCTCCAGAAGGCCACCACATGCAATTGAACCTTATTCCCAAAGCCCAGAGGAAACGAAATGTTAACTGTGACATCTTTGGAGAGAGCCTGCCATTCATTCAACTGCAGCAGGTCCACATCCTCATTTTCCACTCATTTCAGTGTCCTTTTGAAGTCTGTGTGAGTCATACATTAGTGGTACACTGATATTTAGGCAGCAGATTTTCCCCTTTTAATAATTTTTTTGGATAAAACTAAATCTGCCTCCTATTGTAGGTACACAGTGATGGGAAAGATGGAAAAGAAGAGATAAAAACAGTGAATTTGTGCCATGTAAACAATTAATTAATTGATATTATTTGATTAACAATTTAAAATTTAATTCTCAATTATTGATGTTATTATTTCATATGGTAAAGTTTGAAATTACATCCTAGTTCATACTGTACATAAAAAATAAGTGTCTGAAAGCCAATACTATAAACAAGATCATTTAAATGAAAATATATTTAAGAAGAAATCAGTTTAGAATTCAATTGACTTTAAAAGATTTCTTTCAACTACAAATATCAGGCAACTCATCTTGGAACCCCCTGGCTGCAAGAAGCCCCTTGTTTCCTTCACATGCTTGTTTGGAAGCTTGGCATGCTTGCTCAAGCAAATAAAAGTGAAGGAAATAAAAATCAAGTACTTAGCAAGTTGCAGTAAGAACTGCTTAGTCTTACTGCAACTTGTTAAGCCATGTTTTGTTGATATTCATGGGAAGCGAGCCCTTTCCTAAAGGGAGAGTGGATTGGGTAGGGGGGACGGAGAGGGGTGGGGGGCATGGACTGGGGGGAGAGGAGGGAGGGGAAACCTCAGCCAGGGTGTAAAATAAATAAATAAATTTATTTTTAAAATATCAAGTAGCAACCTCTTGCTCTGACTGTGATCACAACTGTCCCCCTCACATGTGAGCGATTATATAATATATACAGTGTTTGATCTGAGGTGTTTATTTGAGGGCAAAAAGAGTGAAACTTCTAGTTTCCTAGTCAAGGGCAGAATAAGAACACAGACCACAAGCATTCACCCTAATGGAGGAAACAGAGACCAAACTAACAAGTAGGTATGCAGAGAAAGAGAGAGAGAGAGAGAGAGAGAGAGAGAGAGAGAGAGAGAGAGAGAGAGAGAGAGTGTCTCAGTGTGATGGGAGTTTTCCTGTATTGTTGAACACATATGTATTTAACTACACACATGGAATGTAGTATTCTCTGAGGTCTAGGTAGGTTCTCTGGAATGTGGAGTGTAACCTGAGAAAAGATTCAGATAAACAGAAGCGTGGGTTTTGAGGGATGACCACCAGCTAGAGCAGAGAGAGCTAACTGAATAAACCCAAGCATTTTAATTAAAACCCCAGAAAGTTGGCATCTTAGGAGCATATCCAGCTGTCTTTGGTCACACATGACTGACTTCCAACCTTTAGGAGCTAGAGGAAGGAGAAGAAGGAGTTCAAGGTTATTCTTAGCTACGTAGTAAGTTCAAAGCCAGCCTGAGCTACATGAGATCCTATTTCCAATAAATAAAGCAAAGATGCAGATGAAACATATACCAAGCATTGTCAAGACCACACTAAGCCTGACCAGTAAAATGTCTTCCAGAATAAACCTTGGTATCTAAGAAGTGAATGTAACAAAGCCAGATCCTTGACTGTGTCATTGACCATTGCACATATGAAGAGATGGACAATGTGACCCAAATAGGTACAGAAAAAAAGGGGGGGGGAGCGTGATAGAAGCCAATCTAAGACAACATAAAGGCTCTAAGTAGCATGCTAGGACATCCAAATACCATAAACTATTATCAAAGCAGTCAGCAAAAGATGGATGACATGACCAAACTGGAAAATGTTGGGATTTATTTATTTATTCCTTTGATTTGTGCACATAGAGGAAAATGTGCATGTCATGTTATGTGTTTAGAGTAGAGGACAAGTTATGAAAGAGCTTCTCTACTTCCACCTTGCGTGGACTAGGGCTCAAGCTCAGGTCCTCAAGCTTGGAGGCAAACAAATAGGCCCAGTTGGCCATCTCCCTAGCTCAAGAATAACATGTTTAAAAAGATAAATAAAGCCAATAAAAATCTTTAAAGAGATACAAATCAAAACAAGGAATACACATTTGGAATAAAAGGAGGGGTATTACACTATAGGTTTTATAAATTCAATAGAGATTTAGAAAAAGCTTTATGACAACAAATTGCACAAAATCTCACAACTTTCAGAAATTTTCACAAATTTCACAATTTCTATGCAATGTGCAAATTCTCTGACACTTTTAAATAATTTTATGGGATATAATGCAAATATCTAAATAGAAAGATTTAATTAAACAAAATGAAGTTTACCTTAAATAACTTCAAAAGTTCAACTGCTTTTTAAATTCATCTATAGGAGAAGGGATTTTGTCATTCTTGCCTCCATGACTCACAACAATTGAGCAGCTTGGATTGCCAATGCTGTTTCTTGGTGTCACTGGAGAATTGAGGTCATAGAGCACATAGAAAAGCAGTGGCTTTTCTAATGTTGGGACAGATGCAGAGATGCACAGTCAAGATTGGCTTCCTGGGTGTACCTGTGGCCAGGGTCATAACTGTTAGAATTCTGAGTAGTAGCGTCAATAAATTGCTTCAAATACAGAATGAAGCAAGTGTGGGGATGGGATTCCTGGAGATGGCATTTAACAGGACCTCATGTTAATGAATTTCACTTCCAGGAAACATTGTTTTCTCCTAGATAAAAAGTAATACAAACTCAGTTTTTTGAAGATATCATTTGATGTTTTTTCTCAGAGTATATATTTTAATGAAACTCGGGCACTTCACTGGAGATGACTGTAAAAGTCTAATCAGATCAAATTTACAGTACTAGGCATGATTTCCTTCCTACAGACAGGTCTCACTCAATCAAGAAGGCAGTTGGTTATCCCTATAACACTTGTGCCTCTGTTGCCCTAGTGATTAAATCTTGTGAGGCAGGTTGATATTGTAGCTCTCAGATTTCACAGCTAGTTATAAGACCATTGATGTCTTTTTTGTCCCAGCAGCCTGCACAGCACCTTCTAACACCATGAAAGAAAGCCAGCAAAGAGAATTCCCCGGCCAGTCCAAGACTGATATTTCTGTTTCCTGACCAAATTGTGTGATGTTTTTAGTAATGCGATTTTACCATCTAGTTATGGTGAGCAATCAAAACCAATGTCAGTCACCTCTCTTATTTTAGGTGCTATCTCTGACCAAAAACATATCCAGAGGTAATTTCTACCCAATCTTTTTTATTTCTCTCTTTTTCCATTATGGTGTTATAAAATACAAGAAGTTGTTCCAAGTGTCCTATATGTGTTGAGAATTGCTTTTTGTCCTAAATTTTCATTTGTTTTAGAGAAAGTTCCATGTGATGCTGGGAAGAATGTCTATTCTGCACTGTTTGGTGGAATGTTCTACAGCCATCTGCAGGGCAGTTTGATTTATGATGTCATTTAATGCCAGTGTTTCTCTTGTTTTTACTGGATAACATGTCTATTGGTGAGAGTGCGACTTTGAAGTCACCTCCTATCACTGTATTGGGGTTAATTTATAACTTTACATCTAGTAGTATTTGTTTTATGAAATTGCATGTACCGATGTTTGATATGGATATGTTCAGAACTGTATTATTCTCTTGAGTGAATATTGCTGAAGTTATCACTATATCTGATTTCAAATTATACTATAAAGTCATAGTAATAAAAACAACACAACACTGACACAGAACTAGACACGTAGATCAACACAATGGAATAGATACAACCCCACTCCACCACCACTGCCTGATCCTGGACAAAAATACCCATTGGAGAAAAAAAAATCTTTAAGAAATGTTGCTGGGAAACTTGAATTCCAACATACAGATAAATGAAACCAAATCCTTATCTCTCATCCTGTATAAAATTCAATTGCAAATGGATCAAGGACCAAAGCACATGACTTGATATCCTAGAAATGCTAGAGAAAAAAATAAGGGAGCACACTTTAATTTATGGACACAGATAAGGACTTTCTGAGTAGGTCACTAGTAGCTATTTATTTATTGCACAATTGACTGGAAGAAACAGTAAAAGGTGATGGTGTATTGTAATCAGCTAAGGGAAATGCAATATAGAAATGGCAGAACCATGGCATCTCCACTGGCTAGTTTTATGTCTACTTGACACAAGCTACAGTCATCAGAGAGGAGGGAGCCACAACTGAGAAAATGTGTCCATAAGATCAGGTTGTAGGCAGGTAAGATTGTATGCTATTTTCTTAATAGTGATTGCCAGAGGAGGGGAGCCTATGGTGGGTAGAGCCTCCCTGGGCTGGTAGTCCTCAGCTATATAAGAGCCATATAAGAAAACAGGCTGAGCAAGCCATGGGGAGCAAGCCAGTAAGAAGCACCCCTCCATGACCTCTGTATCAGTTCTTGCTTCCAGGTACCTGGCCTATATGAGTCCCTGTCCTCACTTTAAAGATAGATAGATGATAGATAGATAGATAGATAGATAGATAGATAGATAGATAGATAACAGAACAATGGGGGAAGAAGAGATTTGATTAAGCATTATTCTGGGTGTGTCTTGAAGATGTTTCCAGATGATATTAGCATTCTAATCATGGATTATTAAGACAAATTGTTGTACCCTTAAAGTGGGCATCATCTGGTCACCTCCAGCCAGAATAGAAGCAAAGTGTGGAACTAATAAGTGGGTAAGGACTTTTCTGCTAAGCCTGAAGCCTCAAATTCAATCTTCAGGACCCACATGGTGGAAGAAGATAACAGATTCCTGCAAATTGTCCTCTGACCTCCCACATGAGTGCCCACACACTGTACACATACCCAAAGATAAAAAGGAATGAATGTAGGAATGAATAAAAAATGTAGTAAAATTAGAAGCAAACGATGAAGGAAGGGATGATTCATTCTCTCTGCTATTTTCAGATTGGGATCTTGCTCTTCTCATCCATCTGCTCTGTATTGACACCTGAATGGGGAAGGATCCCGGCTTTTGAATGGGGTGGAATTCACCATTGGTTCTCGTGGGTCTGTAGCTTATACTTCTTCCATCATGACCAGATGTGTTCTGAAGAATGGCTGTTCCTTCAGCTTGATGGCAAAACAAGAAGAAAGGTGTAGTCTAAAATTGGAGCCAAGTCTTGCCAAGCTGCTCAGAGCTCCATTTAGCCATCAACTCTCAGAGTAAGTGAGCAAGAAATTTATAGATGTCACTAAGATTCAAAGATGTATCCAGGATAAGGAATTGATAGAACTGTAGAAACAGAGGACTGACCTTAATTTTATTATTTTTTATTGAAAATAGTTTTTTCATACAATACATTCTGAATCTTGCCTCTCTGACCCCTCCCAGACAAGTGGCATGGATTCTAATGCAAAACAAATAAGTTGAGTGTTACTAAGCACCTCTGCTCTGTATAACATTTTTTAAAAAGTGAGATGTTGAGACCTTATAAAGAATAACAACAGACTGGTAAGGGAAATACCAAGGACTCAAATAAGAAGCAATGTCTATTTAGAGGGTCTGCTTTTAAAAATCAATCATAGTATCCGTTAGAGGGTTATGGCTCTCTGAACCCATAAAAGCCGGCCTTGGTCAGACCTCTTAGTAAATAGTCTCCAACGTGATTGAGTTTAGTAGCAGCCAAAGACATCCTGAAACAGCTTTTAACAGTATGCACTTGATCGCCTAGATTGTTTATTATAAATAAAGAGAGAATTTATGGCTAGGCAGGCCAGGCTTGTTTGGAAAGTAGAAGGCAGCCATGTGGATTTGTTCTCCTTTAGTGACTAAGGGAAAATAAATAGCTAAGAGCCCTAAACCCAGATAGCCTGCTTTAAGAGCAATGTTCTATACATAACCTCAGTGTTGTCTGCCACTGTGGGGCCATTCTCAGCCGGAATGCAAAATGGGAGCATTTTACAGAGTTGTTGGACAACTTGGGGCCCCTGGAGAAGAATGTCCAACCTCCTAAGTTGTTTGTTTGCTTTATTATTTTTAACGGGTGGTAAAATTCTGCTTTGGGATGGGATATCCGCTTTGTCGATTTAACTCTTGTGATGGAGTACAAATTGGAAAGAATAATTCTATGTTGTCTGTCATGCTGAGCACTATGGTAGGTCACTGATGGGTTGTGTGTGGGGAGGGTAAGAAAGACACAACAGGCAGAATTCAGCGGGTGACACCAAGGAAAAACTGAGTTTAGCCAAACCTGGACTCTCTTTAAAAAATATTTTATTTCATTTTTAATGTGTGTTGGGGTTGGGGAGGAGGTATGCAGATAACCACAGGTGTTTGTGGAGGCCAGAGAAGGTGTCAGATCCTCTGTAACTGCAGTGACAGGTGGCTGTGAGCCATCCACTGTCAGTACTAGGAACTGAACTCAGATCTTCTGGAAGAGTAGTGCACATACATTCTTAACCACTGGGTCATCCCTCTTTAGCCTCTCTATTTAAAAATATACATATTTTCTGAGTCTGCGTTACCTCACTCAGGAAAAAAAAATATACATATTTTACTCATCAGTCACTTTCATAGATTCAGGTCAGTAAACTGTAATTTGACTGTAAATTATTTCATTTTATTGCTTTTTTGATACACTCTCAAAAACAAGATATTGGGGCTACTTCTTTCTGTGTACTGCTGAATTCTGCAATGTGCTGTGTGCTTTATTTCTTCTGTGGCATCAAATGGCAAGGATGACCTCCACAGAGCCAGACAAAGCGCAGGCAGGTGGTGGGAGGGGATATGTGTGTGTGATGTTGCATGGAAGAGAGGGTACTGGGTTTGGAATTGCATGCCTTGTAATAAAATACAAGTATACACTGAATGGTAGCTGGATTGGGCAACATCGATCAGATTGTGAAACCAGTCTACAGACTGTGGGCTCTAATGCAGGTGTGTAAGAACCACTGCAAAACCACCAACAGTGCCAAGAAAGAGTAATCTTTGAGATGGAAGGAAACTAAAGAGCAGTCAATGTGGGAATAAAGTGAGGTTTGGAGCCGGACGGTGGTGGCGCACGCCTTTAATCCCAGCACTCGGGAGGCAGAGGCAGGCGGATCTTTGTGAGTTCGAGGCCAGCCTGGGCTACCAAGTGAGTTCCAGGAAAGGCGCAAAGCTACACAGAGAAACCCTGTCTTGAAAAACCAAAAAAAAAAAAAAAAAAAAATGAGGTTTGGAAGTGTCAAATACTTTATTGGAAGGCCTTCCTAAATAGGACTCCAATGACTCAGGAAATAAAGTCGGCAATAAACAAATGAGATCTTATGAAATGAGAAACTTCTATGCAGCAAAAGGAACTTTCAATCAAGTGAAGAGGCAGCCTACAAAACAGGGTTAAATCTTTGATGGAATTAAATAGTGATGGAGGATTGCTATCTAGAATATACAAAGAACTTAGAACACTAAACATCAAGAAAACAAATAACATAATCAAACCAACAACAACATCAAAATGGGGTATGGGCCTGAACACAGTGTTCTCAAAGGAAAAAATGAAAATAGATAATAAACACTTTTAAACGTGTTCAATATCATTAGTCAATAGGGAAATGCAAATTAAAACTACTTTGAAATTTCACCTTGCCCCAGCCACAATGGTTATCATCAAGAAATGAGCAGACAACGATGTTGGCTAGAATGTGAGGACAGAGAAATGCTTATCCACTGTTGGTGGGGATGTCAACTGATGAAGACACTTTGAAGATGGGTGAAAGTTTTCCAAGAGCTGCAAGCAGAATTCCCGTGAAGAAAGCTACACTGCTCCCGAGCATATGCCCCAAACACGCCATACCCTCCAAGAGAGGCACTAGCACCTCTGTGTTCACTGCTACCCTCTTAATGTTAGCTAGGAAACAGAATCAGAATAGGTGTCAAAAGTTCGTGACTGGGGAGGTCTGTGGTCCTGGGTGGAAACCCATTGTTGTTTTGCTAAATGGTCATGTTGTCAAACTACCTTCTAAATAATTTTGTTTATAGCCATAGACAACCTTGACCAAAGATGCTTCTTTTTGCAATGTGCACAGTTAATGCAGAGACTCATAAGGAGTCAAGTTCTGAGAATCAGTCACTCTTAAGTTCTCAGCCTTAACTGAGACATGTTTAACAAGCCCTGCCTCCAAGGCTCTGTGTACATCGTAGGAACGGGGGCAAGAAGAATGCAAGCGTCAGAGGATGGGGAACGTGCTAGGGAACACTGTCTTCTAGGCATGGCATGACCACAGCACTCATAAACTCACAGCAGCTATGGTTACCTGCGCAAGATCAAGACAGGCAAAATTCCACTTATAGCTAAGGAGCTATTATGGGCAGTTCGTTGTTAGAAGAAGGTGGATCATTTTTCTTCAGTGGTGTAGCAGCTGATAGATTTCCCCATGCTCCAGGGGATGGCCTCACAACCAGGTACATATGGGCAGACTTGGTGTGTTATTAAAAAAACAAACAAACAAACAAAAAAGCAAGAGGACATGAGGTAGGTAGAAGACATGGGCATGTTTGAGGCAAGGTCTGGAGATAGCAGGAGTGGAGGAGTAGGAAATAAATATGATGAAAATATTTTACATGAATGTATAATTCCTAGAGAATAAATAAAAATGTACTTTTAAAATCTGAAGTTTTGAGAATTTCATACATGCATAATATAATATATTGTTGATCAAGTCTACCTCCATTCCCTCCCCTCCAATTTTTGTCATATCCCACACTACTATTTCCATTCTTACCTGTTCTTTCCTTTAAAAAATTCTGTGGAGTCCACTTAGGTTGCCAGCCTGTGCACAAATGTAGGGCCATCTCCTGGAGCTTAGGTACCTCAGCCCTAGAGAAAGTCAGACTCCCCCTCTCCCAGCAGCTATCAGTTGCCAATATCTCCTCAGCTAGGGGTGGGGCTTTGTGACACCCTTTCCTGACTATGTAGAGAGTTTGTCTGCTTGACCTTGTTAGGTCTGGTACATGTAATCCCAGCCACTGTGAGTCCATATTGTAAAGGACCTCTCTGTGTTACTGTGTATATATATAGGGGTTCTATGGGGAAAACAGACTCACTGATACAGGATAAGGTAAATCCAGTTGCTTGGAAAGCTGGGTACTAATCACATGCTGCTTCATGACACCTGATCCTGTCTTCATCACCCAAGAGAGCACAACCCCCTTTCTCTTCCCTTTTATGAGGTCATGTAGGCAGATAAGAAGCACTGCTTCTATCAGGTCAGATAGCCCAAGGTCATGGGCAGAGCAAATTCCCATTACAGTACTCCACAGTTGCTTATTCTCTACTCACTGACCAAAAAAAAAAAAATTAAAGACAGAGGGGACCCCCAGTTAAAAAAAAAAGGCAATGTTTTTAGTCATAATTATCACCAACATCAAGTGTTTTCAAGACACCAAATAAAATGAATGATTGCTTTTGCCTTTAATTGGTCTGATGGATGGACAGAGATATGCATTTTAGAGAAGATATGCATTAATAGTAGAGTAAATGCTGATGGTAGAATTTGGATGTAATGGTATAGGTATTCTGTGAAATTACTTCGACTTGGTCATATCTTTGGAAACTTTTATGAAATATCAAAGTCTTTAGCTTAAGTAGAACAGATCCCACATTTTGATGGTGAAGAGTCATATTGCCATAGAGAATGAAAGCTGAGAAATGAGACACATAGAACACAGTAGACAAACAGAAAGTATGAGGTCGAGTTTAAAGGAGAAATGATGCAAAGCTGCTTGTAAAAGAATATAACCAAGCACTTGTGATGTGAGATGGGCTGTGTTTTGGTAAATAAAAGCAAACGACTTGTGGGGTGTAATGGAAATAATTTTGAAAAGAGAGATGCATTGACTGTTAGCATAACCTTTTCTCACTTTCATGTATATTTTATACATGAATGTCTCAAACTTTAAAACAGATCATGAGCTTTTATTGAGATAAAATGCAGGTAACATAAAATGAACCATTTTAAGCACTTTATTCAATTGAGTAATCTTCAGTACTCATAATGCTATGCAACCCCTCATCTGATCTAATTCCAGAACATTCTCACCTCAGTAGAAGGAAATCTTGTCCTCATTAGTAAGCTGTTCTTAGCCCTTGTAGCCTCTGGCGGGCATTAATATGCTATCTGTCTCCACAGATTCACCTCTTCTGGTCATAGACAAACCATGTGGGGCATGGTCTTCAGCTGCCTAATTTCGTCTGATTTTGTTAGTAATGAAACATTACTTACAGCAAGCTCTCTACCCACATGTAGATGCACACGTGTGTGTTGGGCTGCTGATTCTGGTAGAGAGGTTGTCACTAACAGTGCACCTGGCACAATGCTGCGAAGGTTTATGAATGTTTACATCACTAATGCTATATCTCTGAGATAATATCGTTGACATCGATGAATAGGAAAGAGAAATTGTGAAAATAACATAATTGGAAAAAGTAGATATTAATGAGCAGAAGTAATAACTAGCTGATAGAGCACTAGTTTGGCATGGAGTAGGCCCTGGGTTCAGGCCCCAGCCTTTAAAAATAATCAAGAGAGTAATTACTACTACAGTGTTACATAGTCTAATATTTTGTAAGAATCCAGAAAAAGGCAAGGCTTTTCCTGACCCCAGATGTTTTTCAGTAGCATAGAAACATGCATGTAATTTAATGTCAAACATCATACATGTGATTTCATGAAGGGAGAGTGTTTGTTTTCCTACCAAATTCAGAGACGCCTATTGAAATGCCCCTCCCCCCTTAAAGTTAACTGTATAACCCAGTTTGGTTTCTGCTGCATTATTAAACCACCATGACCAAAAAGAGCCTGGGAAGGTTTACTTGGCTTACACGTTCTGATCACAGTCTACCATGAGAGGAACTCAGGGCAGGAACTCAAGCAGGAACTAGGAGGCAGAAATTGAAGTTGAGATCATGGCCAGGGACACTGCTTACTGGCTTGCTCTCCATGGCTTGCTCAGCCTACTTTTTATATACCCTAGGATCACCTGCCAGGGGGTGGCACCACCCACAGTGGGCTGAGAACTTACACTAACCATTAGTCAGGACAACACCCCATGATGTGCCTAGATGCCAACTGAGGGTAGGCAAACTGAGGGATATAATTTCTTCCCTGAGGCTCCCTTTTCCCAGATGACTCCTGCTTGTGACCAATTGACAAAAATCTAATCATCACATAGTAACTGTTATCTGATCCAAGTTATTGCTGTTTCTCTATTGTGTTTTATAAGCTAAAAGTTAATGAGCCAGTAGATGATACATGCAATCACCAAGCACACAGCTTCCTGTTTGTGTGTTCCGATTTTAGTTGACATGGTCAGAAGCTACCCACTGCCAGTTGACCTGTTGGTGTGATTCAGCTCCTTGGCACTGCAGAGAAGACGGCTGAACATGTTCAGCAGAGGGAAACCTACAGTCCTGGGAACCTAGTCTGTGCGACCCTCAGCTGTTTTGAAGAATACAACATTATTACATGTACATTCCTTTGTCATAGCTACTAGAGTAAAATTCCAACAAATAATTAGGGCACAGATGCATTATTTGTTGTAAGCTTTTGCTCCATTGTTCAGTGGTGGTTTAGGAGAATTCATATCACAAGAACAAAATATTCTCATTTTGTAGATCTTCTGATTTGGGTTTATTATATTATATTTTATATATAATATATATTACATTAGATTTAATTTTTTTTGATTTGTGCATGTGTGTGTGTGTGTGTGTGTGTGTGTGTGTGTGTGTGTGTGTGTGT
>CABHPR010127471.1:1932-28747 GCA_902168415.1 Peromyscus melanophrys
CCCACCGTGGATGCTGTTCTCACCATGGCTCCCTTTGCACACCTACCCTTCCTGTTGTGTGCCCAGTGTGTGTAAGGAGGCAGGCCTGTTGCCCGCCCTGTTCTGGAGCACCAGCCCCACCATGGATGCTGTTCTCACCGTGTCCGGTCAGTCCTCTCAGCCCTGCCGCTATGGAAAGGTTCTCTCCCACTCTCCTCCCACTGCTCTGGCCACCTGCATTCAGGATTCTTCTCATTCCCACCCCAGGCTGATGAGCAGGAACCCCACATGGGATCCCATGGTCCAGCCCTTGAGTGCATGCTCTTACTGCTGCAGAAGTTGAAGTCATCCTCCTGCATCCATCCTAACTCATGCTCCTTTAATTCCGGCATGTGGCTGTAGCCATCCCATTTGGCTTCTGCCGTCTTTACTCCCATCTTCTCCTTTCCTAGTCCCCACCAAATGGAATCATGTATCCCCACTAGTGGCCAAATTTCTCCTGCTGTTCTCAGGTCCAGAAGGTCTGCTCAGGGAAGGTCACAGCATTGCACACAGTTAGCCAGGGCTCTCCTTCGGGGACGTTGTTTCGCTGCACAGCATCTACGCAGCAGCAGTGATCATGAGACTGCCTGTCCCATCAAATGTCCAGTCTCCACCACCGTGGAAGGAGAGTGTGACATACAAGGCTGTCTATGCTCCATATCCCCACAAAACACCACATAAATGTCCAGTCTTTAATATGGTAATAAATGAAGAGTGAGTAAGGGTCCCACAGGGATAATGTCTCTCTAAAAGACCACTTAGAATACTTTTCTTTATTGTAATTGTCACTTTGCTGCTATGTTGTGACTGTGTGCATTTGTATGGTAATATTTCCTAAATAAAATCATGTGCTCTGTACAAACAGAGTCCCCAAGCATCGTTGTGCCTTGCATATCCCATCGGGGAGACAGGGAGCTTTTCTAGGCATAGAAAAGACTCTCCTAAGTAGTTTTCTGTGTCTGGATATAGTAGGCATTTACCAAATGTGTTGTCTCTGTTGAAATAATTCAATACTGCATAAATTGCTTCGATGACAATTCATAACCCAATCCTGTCCCTCATCAAAATGACTCATTACTATCTCTAACACAAAGAATATATACTTAGGCCCTAAGCTACAGACGAGATGTAAGGCACTGTCTTGGGGGTATCTGATGTCTTTCAAAAGCTGCTCCCCGTACTGAGTCAGACCGTGATCTTCAGCTTTAAAGGTTCCTTTGGAAGCCGCAGTTGACCTGTGTGTGTGACGGTCCATAAACAGAAAGTCTGTGACCATGCTTCTAGAAGGCAGCCTGGTCCCTTCCTGTAAGTTGTCTTCCTCATACTTGGCCTAGAGCCGTTTTCAGTCCGTGACCTGCACCCAATTCCCCTCAGTATCTGCGGTTGCCATTCATCTGCACCTGGCTTTGCCCGTGTGTTGTTCTTGTGTCTGAGAACCTGAAACAGCCATCATGGTCCATCCAGGTTGTCACTCACTTGTGGGGAAGACATGTTTTAGTGCCAGTGTGTGCTGAGGAGCTCTCAGGTGCTGTTCCTCTGTAGATGTCGGCTTAGGACAAGTGAGGAATAAAAGCTAAAACCTGAAAAAACATCTGGGACTTGTTAACTTATCTTTCCTTGTTCCATTTTTTCAAAAAAGATTTTATTTATTTATTTATATGTTATGAGTATTTGCTTGCATATGTATGTGTATTATGTGCATGCCTGGTACCCACACAAGCCAGAGAAGGCATCAGAACCCTTGGAACCAGAGTTACGGAGAGTTGTGAGCTATCACATCCTTTGCAAAAGGACTATGTGCTCTTACTCAATGAGCCATCTTTCTAGGCCCCCTTCCCTCATTTGAGACAACCTCATGTGTAGCTCCTGCTGGCCTGGAACTCATAGAGCTCTGCCTGCCTCTGTTTCCCACGCACGGACATTAAAGGCATGTGAGACCATGCCCAGCTTTGACCTTTCAGTGTGGTCTCCTCTGAAAAGCAATAGTTAGCCACTTTGTTAGCCTAACAAAAGAGACATTTTGACTGTAAAAAATGCCAAAGATAGTTTAGGGAATTAATGGGATGGTAACTTTGGAAAACATTTTGCCAAAGCAAATTCAAGTGGAGATTTATAATGTGTGTACAAAGCTTCTTCTCATGATCAAAGGAAGTGTCACCCCGAGCTACAAGCCCCATGTCTAACCTAATTCTGCTGAAGAGAAGCGAGGCCTTGGATGAGCCGATAAGAGGTTTGCTTGAATGACAATGTCTGCGCTGACTAACGCAGGCGTGGGCAGCAGAGTTCTGCTAGTGGACATTTGCTGGTTTGTCTCCAGTCTTTTAAGAATTACAAACCAATGGAAAACTCAGAGTTACCTATTGTCAATGACTGGGGGCTAATGTACAACATAATGAAACATAGAATGAATTAGGTGCTTCATGACCTGCTCGTCCACTCTCTGATACCTGCGGAGCTGGATGTCATTGCCAATCATTTGTGTAGCAAGTGCTTTAACAGACTTTCAGGGCATGGGTTGATGGCCTCTCCCACATTCCCTTTCATGTGAAATGGCACCATGTTCTATTTCATTTCCTATTATGAAATTTTACACGGTGGTCCCCCAGTAAGCAGCCTCCATTTGTGATTTGGGGGAGTGGGGAGAGGCACAAGAAAGTTCTGTGAAAGTGTGTTTACATGCCTTCAGCATCAACAGACAGTCAGCTGTTGCTGGTGCCATGAGTCCAGTGCCTGTGACTGACAAGGCCGGCATTCACCGTCCTTCTTTATGTAAACGCTGAGGCCTGACCACTCCAGGACATTCTGCCTATTGCTTCTTGGTTCATGCTTGCATGGTCAGGCTCCTGGATGGTCTGTCACTTTTTTTGTTAGCTCTGGTAACATCTCAAAGAAGTATAAATCTTTGTTAAACAGAAGTAACAGAACCCCCAAATAAGAAATATTCTTCCAAGGAGACAAGGGGGTCATCTTCTAAGGAAGGTCTTAACAATGCAACTGGACTAGACACTGTTGTGTGGCTGTTCTCATCCCCATAATTGGTGAGTGTTCCTCACTGCCCTCCTGACAGAAAGTTTTTTGTAACTAGCCTTCCATAATGACTCAGGTAGCCACTAAGGAGCCAGGAAACCTACCTAAAGATGATGTGAGTAGAAATTCAAACACAAGCATAAACATTCTTAAACTAAACAAGAAATTCCCTACTGCCTGCATTTACATCTGTTCTCTGTAAGCACAGTCCTAGATAGGAGCCCCAGAGATCCTTATCCTTGAGCCAAAGACCTAGACATCTGGTATCTGGAGGAAGATAGTGAGTGAGGGAGTGACCTGGCTGGCAGCAAAGAGATTCCAGTCAGATACTAGGGGCAGACAGACCCTGCAGGAGGGGGCTGGTGCTGACGCGCTGGAATCGCTGGCGCTGGGCCCTGTGGAGCTTATCTAAAGACCCCCTAGTTAGCCCCAGAGACTTAGAATGCTCCTCACAGAACACGGGTTCATCCTTAGAGCAGCCAAGACTGATCTCTTCTCTCTGTTTCTTCTGATTGGTCTTCATTGCTCAGAAGGACTTGTGAGAGTCAGCAAGAGTAGCAGGACCTCAGGAAAATCTGTTCCGTAGTCAAGAGCTGGAATGGGGCAAAGTGACGCTGTGTTCCCAGTCAGACGTTCCCTTGATATCCTGAGAGACAAAGCCACACATGACTCAGTCTCCTTCCATGGCTACTTCCATCTGGCTTTGACCATTGCCATTCATGTGCACACCAGCCACTCCACAGTGCCTCTCTGGAGCGCACGGCTGTTCACACAACCTGCTTGTCACCCAAACTGCCCAGTCAGGGAATTCCTTGCCTAGCATTTCCTGCAGATTTGAGCTTACACTGTTATTTACACACTGTTATTTCAGGAACTTGGAGAAAATGAGGCTGCGGTGAAGTTCAGAAAGGATTGTTAATTAACTCTTCTTTTGTTTTTGTTTTGTTTTGTTTTGTTTTGCTTTTATTTGAGACAGGGTTCTCTGTGTACCTTTGGAGCCTTTCCTGGAACTCACTTTGTAGCCCAGGCTAGCCTCAAACTCACAGAGATTCGCCTGGCTCTGCCTCCCGAATGCTGGGATTAAAGGCGTTAATTAACTCTTAGGAAAAGATAATGGTAAAATAGACAAATCCCGTTTCCCTGGCTCCTCTAGACTAAACTCTTCAAGATTAGGAGGGAAAGGAATAAATCACCATCATCCCTTTGCAGCCTCCAGCCTAAGGCTTTCTCAACCTTCAAATCAAATTCTGTAAGAAAGCCTTACCTCGGGGTTCAAGTCTCGGTATCATCTGACCCTCCCTTTCTGTGACATCCACATCTATCCATGATACCGCCTTTGTGTCTGCTAAGAGCCCATCCACAGCCACCCCCCCTCCCTCTTCTGGTACCCTTCTCGAAGTCCTGCACCATCCCTCTGGACTCCCCCACTGTAGACCAGTCTCTCCATCATCTGGAGAAGTCACGGCATCTCTGTGGCCTAGGTGGACCCCTCTCTCAAGTGAAAGTGTTCTCTTAGGTCTTTGGAAGTTTCCACCTAGCTGTAGGCTTTCGCTGGCCCACTTCCAACCCCAAGACCTTTCATTCCAGCTTCCCTGGGCCTTCCTCCCCTCTTAGATGGACACTTTGGACATCATTCAATCCAGAATATCTATGGTCACTCCATGCCATCCTCTGTGCCTTTGTCCCTACTCTGCCTGTCAACTGAAAGGCTGCCTTCTCTTCCATCCTCATCATCAGCCACAAAAGCCCTCTGCTGTAGAGCTGTCCAGAATTTTCTAAAACATTTGCACCCATCTCTTTCTAACATGGTGATAGCCTGTCTCAGGGCGCATCTTACTGCCCAGGTGGTACACCGCACAGTAGACTCTACGCTTCCTGAAGACTCTAACCTTACTCCTTCTCTCTCTCTAAACGTTTTCCCAGTCATCACTGCCCTCAGTGGACAGGCGCTGGGGAGTTGCTGAGTTGACTCTAATTAATTCTGTTTTTAACAGAATCTGGCGAAGGATGTCACAAGCTTGCTTTTATAACCAAAGAAAGCACAGTCGTGCAGCTGCCCTGAGTCTCTGGGATCTGGGGTGGGGTGGGGGTGTAAAAATAGGGAGAATCCTCAGAAGCCAGCTGACTGCTGGTCAAACCAGGTGCAAGTTGGGAAAAATTCTATAGTGAATGAAGGAAGAGAAGGAGCCCAGTGGGAAGGCCACCCGCGCTCTTGCAGAAACCCTGTTGCTCCTCATCTTTAGAGAGAATACCGGATCATTTCAGCTCCCTTGTTGACTGATTTGTGTGTTCTTCCTACAGAGACTTCCAGAAAAAGAGCTATTGTTCACATTCCTCCACGCCGACACAGTGCCCATTGTTTATAACCCTAATCTCAGTGCACATAGCTAGATCCGTAGGCTCAGGGACAGGCTCTGTCTCCCCCTCTGCAGCCCTGGACAGTGAATACTGTGTTCTTTATCTCTTATCACAGCTCTTTTTGTCAGACATTTCATGAATTTTTTTCCCCACTAGACAAATCTGTAGTTTGTTATCAACAATAAAAATGCCTATTGCCGTGCTTTTAAGCATTTAAACTTTAGGGTGTGTGTCTCAAGATGAGCGTGAATTAAAGTGATTACTCCATTTTAGATACAAGAATTTTATTATAAGACACATGGCCAAGTTTCTCTAACGTGTCGCTCAAGTGGAGCTGTGTTTTGGCTCCATGAACATGTGTTTTATTTGATGTATTTGTATTTCTGAGGGAGGACGATTGTCCCTCCTGCCTCACAGACTGCTGTGGGGGTACCTGTCAGGTTTAGACAGGTGCAGACGCCTGTGATACTGCCACACATGGCCATCAGCAGACCAGGTCTGCAGCATAGGAAAGATCGAACCCTCTCCCATTCCAAAGATCTCCGTTTTTCCAAGTGTCCGAGACTTCTTCCTATTCTTTAATTCATAAGCTCGATCCCAAAGCCCGTGGGAAATAAAAGCCTTTAAAGAAACATAATAAATACGACACTTTCCTGGTTTAAAAATGACAATATGTTGCCTGATACAAACATTTGAAGCCTTTAATTCAAATGAATATTTATAGCAAAGAAATAAAATAAATCCCTAGCACATTGGCATATAACTTCAGGGCAATCTTAAAGTATCCACATTTTTAAGTTGCTGATGAAGTCTACAAAGTTTTAATGTGACTCTCTATATTTTTTATGAATACAAATTATACAATCTGCAATTTGTGCGCTAATCATTCCCCTGAAGCTTGTCTTTGATTGGGAATGGAAGCGGGTGCCAGTCTTTCAAATGCCCAAAGGAAAATAAAAAAATAAATTTAAAAAAAAGCACTTTGGTTGTGCCTTGAATGTATTCTAATGTGCTGGTTTACCTTTCCAGGGCCAGAGGGAAAGAGTTGGGGGTCTAGGCGGCCCCTGTATTACGGTCCAAGTTGGACTACTATGAGCCCCCTGTCCAGTGTGGAGGCCACTGGCAAGGCAACTCTTTCTAGACTTTTTGAGACCCGGAAGGGTGAGGGGCAGCAATTGTGAAGGATTTAATTCGGAGCCAGAGATTTGAGCAGCTCTCCTGTGGGGCTCCTGGAAATTTAAATGCTCAATATCAGAAAGGGTGAAGGGACAGTGTAGCTGGTTGTTTTTATTTTTTACTCTTGACTCTTTGGGGTGCCCACCACCCAGCTCCTGAATAAATACACATGGAGACATATTCTACGGATGAATGTCTGGCCATAGCTTGACTTATTTCTAGCCAGCTTTTCTTAACTTAAATTATCCAGTCTATCTTTCGCCTCTGGGCTTTTACCGTTCTCTATTTCTGTATCCCTTTCTTTACTTCTTACTCCGTGTCTAGCTGTGTGGCTGGACTGTTCTTCCCTCACTCCTTTATCCTTTCCTCCCAGATTTCTGCTCCCATTTATTCTCTCTGCCCTCCAGCCCCACCTATCCTTTCTCCTGCCTAGCTATTGGCCATTCAGCTCTTTATTAGACCATCAGGTGTTTTAGACAGGCAAAGTAACACAGCTTCACAGAGTTAAACAAATGCAACATAAAAGAATGCAGCACATCTTTGCATCATTAAAACAAATGTTCCACAGCATAATGAATGTAACACATCTTAAAATAGAATTCAACAACAGGACAGTGATACTGAAGGATCTAACTCAGAACCAGAGACCTGAGCAGCCTCCTGAGGGCCTCCTGGAAACTGAAATGCTCAGTGGGATGAGCACTGCTGATCTGTTTCAACTCAATGACTTCTCAAGATGGCTTTTGAAGTCTTCATATTCCAAGTTAAAACTTATACCTGCACATTGTATTTTGAAAATATTCCTAAAATCACTTCCACCAAAATCATATTTCAACTATAGTGTATGTTTTAAACTTCTTGAGGAAAAAAAAAGAGAGACTCTTTCTAATCCACGTTGGATATAAGACTATTAACATGAGTCAGACTGGACAATCAATGAGGTCATCTGTGCTGGAAAATCTATGTCTGACCACAGGTTTCCTTGCCGTTCATGGACAGCTGTTGTTTGGGGGGAGGGGCCCACAGCCATCCCATCACCTTTGAAATCCCAGCCTACAGTTGCCCTCTCTCTTCCTTCCCTTTGCCTCCGCTCCTCCAGCTTCTCCTTTTCCCTCTTTCCTTTCCTCTCTGTATCCTTCTGTCTGAGTCTCTTTGTTTCTGTACCTGTCTTTCCCAAAGCAGGAAGTGCAAGCCCCTCAATGCTGGATGCTTAGGGTCCCCTGCTACCCCAGTGCAGCAGGCTGCCACCCACTGTCAGGATGAGCTGGGTTGCAGATGGTCCAGGTTGCAGCGTTTGGCAGTCACAGTGGTTGGTGTGCCTGGACTTCATGGACAGCTGTCTCTTTCTTAGGCTGTGGTTGCTTGGTGCCTCCCAAAACTCTACTCACAAGGAGGACCTCAGTGTCCCAGTATTTCGGTTACTAAAATCAGTCCTGGAGGTTAGCATGGACTGGCCCACCGGCCAATACGAATGAGGCTGAGATTCATGAGACCTCGCTTCACTCTCATTGTCCCTGTTCAGGCCTCTGCTTCGGCCTCCCTCTCCTCCTCTACCTCTCCGTGCCTTCTGCACGCGCCTGCCTTGGTTGTTAGTGCAGGCTCCAGACATTTGGAGATCTGCTGAAGCTTTCCCTCTAACTCAACATCCACAGGCTCTCAGGACAGGGCTCCTGCTCTCTTCCCTCCTACGCCCATTCTCTTCAGCTGGAGCCTTGGCGTGGAGTTGGCTTCCAGAGGGAGTCCCCTTCTGTTGACCTTTAATCTTTACTGTGATTGAAATGGGGGTACATTTTCAGAGGAACAATGGAAGGAGTCACCTCTATCCTCAGACACAGAGAGAAAGAGCATTTGGGATTTGCTGGTCGGCTCAACCATGAGCAGCTCTCCTTGCCTGCCATTTTAATTTTTTTCCTGCATTATACTGAACTACTCATGTTGTGTAATCTTTCATTTCCTTTATAATTCCTCAAATCCCAATCTAATCTTGAAGTGATTGAACCCAGTGGGACTGAACACCAAAGAAAAAAGCAATCCTGCTGTGGTGGTGCCTGCCACCCTGGCCACACTTCTGAGATGCTCTCTTGGGCTTGGTTCTATTTATATCATACAGTTGGCCATGAGGCCTGTTAATACAAGTGTCCAGTGAGAAAGAGCCCTAGGCAGCCACCCTTCTGCCCTCTCCATGTGTCCTTGGAACTCAGAGCCTTGCAGTGTATATAACGTACTTATCCCCCATTTCCCAGAAGTGCACTTTAGAGACATTGTAAGTTATAAAATAGACAGGCAGCCCCACAGTGCCTGGAGCCTCTCTGGTCAGAGGACTGTGCTCAGGGGGCCTCTGTGCCTTACCCACACCTTCCCAAGCTTGCTCCGGAGGTTCTGGTCCTGCAGACACTGGCTCCTGCTCACACTGCCACACTGCCTACCTCCTAAAGGGAGTTAGTCTGTCCCTGCTTTAACTCTAGTGCTACTTTACTGGAGAAATGGAAGGCTGGTCTGGGTCAATCCAACCTTCCTCCCCCTCTGCACTTCTCCCTCCTCTGACCCTTGATGGGGGCTTCTGGGGTCTCCACCCTATAACGGCTCCCAGGACATCCCTTGCAGCTCAGCTACCCCACCCCCACCCCATCACTCCTCCTCTTTCTACTCACACTCTCTGTGTGGGGCATCATGGATTCAAAAGGCTTCTGCACGTTTGGATCCTGTGTAGACCCTGTCTCCCTAATCACTGGCCAGATGTCTTCCTGGGCTTGTCCGGAGACTACAGAAGAAGCACGTGTCCACCCTCAAAGTTGGTTTTCTCACACGGGTGGGTGACACAGGGTTTGAAGGGGAGTGTGGCTTCTTAGCTAGCCTTTGTCAGCCAGGCAGGCCTGGCTGTGACAGACACCTAAGGTACTCTAAGAATCATAGCTCCAAATCTTCAGCCACATTCTCAAGAGCTTTGCTACCGCATAGTAATACCACCTTTCCTTCCCACCAGGACCTAAATCCCGGGGTGACCTCTCTCACTTCCCTCCTCTCTCCTCAGCTCCTATCTGCTCCAAGGCCTCTCACTGTCTGGAGTCCCTGGGAACTGTGTCTGGAGCTTCACAGCATTGTACGGCACTTAGTGAGATGCTGCGCTGAGTCTCAGGAGTGTGTATAACAGGGGACTAAAACCTCACTCAGCAGGGTTCAGGGTGACATTAGTTAACGCAGTCTAAATAAACACATAAGAAAACAGTACACAACATGCCTGCTGCTCAGTAATGGCTTTATGACGCCTAGAAACAGACATGAACAGACTCACCTGTCCATGTCACAGGCCCGGGATGAAAAGACATTCAAAGGGCAGGTAAAGGTGGGTGTGGCAGTACAAGTGTGTCATCTGGGCAGGAGGATGGGAATTTCAAGGTCATCATCAGCTGCAAAGAAGGTTCAGGGCCAGCCTGAGCTACATGACACCCTGTCTTAAAAACAATAAAAAGATATGCAGACAAGAAATTAAGAAATTGAAGCTAAACTCCTCAAGATAATTTCTTTTTCACTAGAAAAATATGCATTTGATTAGTAGATATTTAATCTTTTATAGTCAGAAAACTTCCCTTCAAACATAGTTGCAACTGACTTTCCATTAGCAATGATCAGTTTTCAGCTTCATGGACAGTTTTGGTGTTCAGCCACTGCAGGAGTATAAATCTAATTTGAACTCACCTTTAATTATCAAAGAGGAAGAGAAGCACTACCACATGTAAATGCTTTATTCTAGAAGTTACCGTCCAAATAGAGCTCCACTCACCCGGGGCCGGCCCTTTTCTACTCTTTTGTCTCTGTTTATCTTCCTCTTAGGTGATTGATAAGGAAATACCTCTAAGCAGGGGTCGTCTTACCTTCCAGGGGAACACTGAACAGGGCAAAGCCAAATAGAAATTTGAAAGAGTAGCTTCCAAGTCCACGTCAGAGGCACAAAGCGAAAGAACACCAGTGATGTCACACAAAACATCTGCAGCTTCCTGAAGGGAGTGTGAGAAGAAGTCATGGCCTCACTGCCGTTCCTTCCAGAAGACAGTTGCCAGCTCCCTGCTAATGCGTCCAAGGCCTTGATGCATTATTGGAGCTAATATACAACTTTTATCCAATAATATACTCTCCTTTTTAAATAGCCATTTTATTTCCGTCTTGGACATGTTTTAACCAAATGACTGGAGCTACTTATTGACTACAATGAATTTCAGATTCTTAGTATAATTCACATTAGCTGTTTTGATTGTGAGAAATGATGTTTTGCTGTTATGCTGAGTGGAGATAACTCAGTAAGCAAGGCATTTGTCATTTGTTTAGATTGTATGAATCCCACTAGCTTTCTCTCCGTGGTACTCGGCAGACAGTAAGCATTGGTCCTGAGCACGGGACACTTTTTCATGGTTTGTTGCTAACGCTCACAGGTGTATATGGTAGATGGTGTCATTGTCCTCGCTGTCCAGATAACAGAAGCAGGGCCCAGAGATGTTAAATACCTTTCCTAGCATTGTGCAGCAGAGACTGACAGCAGCCACAGTCTGCGTGACTAATTGTAGTGCTGTATGGACAGTGTCATGTCACCCTGCTCAGCAGAGTGTCCAGCATCTGCCCCTGTGTCTGGTCACAACAAACGTGTGGCTATCCTTAAGGGGAGGAATAAACTAACACCGATGTTGTTAATGAGTCAAAGAAGCCTCGGCACAATGAGGAAGATGGGCGAGCTGCTTCCTGCACTTGGGACCCTAAGTGTGATCCTTGTGGCTCAGAGTTCCAACCCAGCGTCTCCAGAGACCAGAAGTGTGGCCTCAGCCTGCTCCAAGGACATGTCAGCAGGGATAAAAGGAAAAGCATACTTCCCACCTACTCCCTAGTAAGCACACAGAGGCACAGGACTTGAAAGGACACGATGGTAGAAAATAGCAGATCCGAGATTCTAACCTAAGCAGCATAACTCAAAGGCCTTGATTGTTAGCGTTGATCTTGGCTCCCACTCATGTGCCTCATGGAAGAGGGCGTAGGGAATGTGACCTGGCCACAATGTCACTGTGGAGGAGTAGAGCGTTCTCTCTCTTCCACCTCCGCTAGCCACTTATTCCCCAACAGTACACTGGTAACACTACTCTGTGGTATTTGGGAGTGTGGATGAGTATACATACCTATGTGTCCACATGCTTGTGTGTGTGCACACATTTAGGAAGATGTAGTCTGTATCTATGACACTGTGCTTAGTAATGCCTTGAACACTCTAAACATCACCAAGAGATACCACAGCAGATGTGTGTCTCTGCAAGACTTGCCTAAGGATACAAAGCATTTGACCATCGCAGAGTAGGAAGTGGAGTGTTTCTTTTTTATTATAAATGCCATCGTAGGTTCCACACTTGGAAAGGCAAAAAGGGACTTCTGATAAGACTGACAGCCAGGGACTCTTCAGCTTGTCTTTATCTACTGTCAGTTCTGAGTCAACGTGAATTTTATATTTAAATTTGTTTGTTTTAAGATTCAAAAGTACCTCAAAAGTTTTATTTTATTCATGTTTACAAAACAAAGTGATTTACACATAAAATGTATTTAAATTTTTTTAAAAGGGACTTTTTTCTTAAGGCAGCAATTTTGCCTCTAATATGGAAAAGTAAAAGACCTGAGCCTTTTAGTTCCCTAGAACCTGTACCACAAAACTCACAAACAGGGACAGTAGTGCTTCCTCAGACTCCCTGGACACACACACATATGCATGTGTGCAAGCCTGCACGTGCACGCACACACACGCATACCTGTCCCTGTGTCTGTATCACTGTTGATTCCACGGTCTGCAACATTTGCATGGCCCCACTCTAAGGCCAACAGTGCTGACCTTGGACTCTCAATGCCAAGGGCACAGCCATGCGCACATGTCACATACTTCTCAGTTCTTGCATACTTTCCGAACAACACACAGCTATGAGTGGAAGAGGGGAGGATAGGGTTTCATGAGCGGCATTCCAGATGTATTGACAGAACTGCACGGTGCCTTTCCCGAAGGGCAAACATTAACCTCTTCATGTACAGGGCAAGGACACCCGGCAGTGGTTGACGAGGCAGAGTGAAAACACGCGCTGCCTTTAACATCCTTGCAAGCCTGGTTGGGGTGTCTCTAATAGAGTGACAGACTGTCCTAGTTTACTTGAGACTGAAGATTTTCCCAGAACACAGGAGTTTCAGTTCTAATCTGGGACAGCTGGTCACCCTACTCTTGCCTGTCTCTGAGCTGGGATGATGGGGAATTCACTCCTCCCAGAGCCGAGGAGGAGATGAAGTTTCAGGGGCTCCAGATCTGTAAGTTCCTGCTTCCATTCTTACTGCTGATCTCATGTCCAGGGTTTCCTGTTCCGTGCAGTTTGAAATTTTCGTATGTGACTTTGTTATTTCTTACTTTACAATGAGTAGAGCTATTGTAAGGAAGGAGAAAGAGGCAAAACTTATGGGAAAGTATTTCAAAGCTTGATGAAAAAGTGAAAGCCATAACAGCATCAGAGGGGATTCTAAGTTACAGAAAGGCTTGTCACAAACCCATTTCCCTTTCATTCAGACATACATTCAGTCTACGTTGCTTTTTAACAGCATCTATAAGTCTTTCAAAGGACCAGGAAGACTAAACCATAAATCTGCTCATATGTGCATGTCATACTGTGTGCTGGTATACATTTATGTCCATTTTAAGTTCTTAAGACACTGGGTGGTAAAGAGCTAGGAGCACCCCTGAGGCTCCCTCGCTGCCATGGGGAGCTGTTGTCTAGGAACCCAGCTCTTGGAAGGCTCTCCTCTCACTGGATGAAAGGTGGGGTAGGAAAAGAGCACTCCTCTCCGACTGCTTTCTTACCTGCCTCCTGGCCCCTCTTTAACAGCTGCTCACGCTCAGAGCAGCTGGGAAGGAGTATGCTGGGTGGTTAGGTGCCTGGCCTTGGACCTCTGTACCGCCTGTGTTGTGTGAGACTGGTAACTGCGACAGTTGGGTTTCACGCATGAGCAGGATCTGACTGCAGAGGTCCCTCATAGCCCAGATGGATTGTGTTATATGGGGAGTGGCACGAGCCATGAATCCCATGATGCAAGGGAATCCAGAGGTGTGATGACTGTGGGGATCCCAGAAGAGGACTTGGGAATGGAGTCTGAGGGACAGGAGGAGTTAGCAGAACGGGCAGTGGGTGGGACATCTCCCACAGAGGGAGCAGACAAACTGGGTGGGGCTGTAGGAAAGGATGGGGCTCTGAAAACAGGGGAGGGGTGGAGGATGAAAGAGAAGGGCAGGAATGTCTCCGCTGAGGGCGGTGCTGGGGCAGGAGGTGAAAGAGGCAGAGCAGGAGGGGCAGGGAACAGTGCTTCGCTCTTCCATGCGGTGAGTAAGAAACTGAAGTGACCACAGAGCAAGATCCAGAGGGCAGTCCCAGGCACTGAGTGCTCCCTGGATTCCTCCCAGCCACGGTGCTCTGCCATTTCCAACCTTCACTGCTGTTGAATATATAGATATATAAATATGCACGTACATATATATGTATGTGTATTATAGATTCAGAGGGCTTTTTTTCCTGTGTTTTCCCACATTCTGCCAACAGTAATAGAACAAGTTACATAAATTGCCACCAACTGTCAAATCTTCAGGATTCTCCCTTCACAGAGTTCAAAGAGAAGTAGTTGTAATGATGGTTTTCATATTGAAATGAGAAACAGTGAGCTAAGCTAACCTAGAGAGGCCTCCAGCAAATACATCTTGGATTGATTTCTTGTCGGCAATTTACCTAAGCAATCCATACCACAAAATGAAATAGAATATTTGCATTCTCTCTAAATCTCATGCATACCAGGAAAAGGCCAGGGTGTCTGGGCTTCAAGGAGCCCTGCCACTCAAAGTGACAAAGAGGATGGAGAGGGCAGTTAGGAGACCTGGACCCCAAGGAAGACCATGAGAGTCCAGTCTAGGGAGAATTTTTGCCTGTCGTCCTGCTGTGGAGGAATCCCCAAAGCAGAGAGCAGTGGCCAGCTTTGGTCTCAGGGCTCTGTGGGAGCAAGGAATTCTGCCGCACCAGATGGTGGAGGGATGGCCATCAGGTGGCTACTCCTCCTCTGCCCCTTGTGACATGCAGACTTCAGTGGCTGCTCACCCAAAAACATTCGCTTAAACAATTAGAGAGGAAGGAAGCACCCTCAGTGGGTGAAGAGCATCAATCCTGAAGATTTATTTGATAAGGGAAGAAAGTTCGTCCGCCCCGGGTGCCAAGCTGATGGTGTTTCTCTTTTCTCAGCTCATTAGCTCTCAGAACAACTGTCTCAGCATGCTCACACTCACAAGTGCCCAAAGGGGAGAATTCGACTCCTCCCAAGTCCACAGGACAATAACAGCGAGTTGTAGGCTTATTAAAAAACACAGTGTCACCAGCTCACAAGAAAGGGCCACAGGCAGTGTCACGGCACACTCCTGTCCTGTGGCTTCCTAAGACTAATTACTTTAAAAGGAGAAGTTACCTGCCATCCAGGTCCCGCGTGCACTTGTGCCTCCCAACAAAGGTTACAGCAAATGATTGGCTGCGCATTTTACACAGTACTCCACACACTGCATTGGGATGCTGCTCTTCACAATGTTTCAGGCCCGGGGGAGCTGTGATCTAGCTTTAATTAGTCTCCCGTAAGGTGAAAATAGATGGTGTGCACAGACTGTCAGGGACAGGCATGTTTTCATGGTAAGTAGTAGTTTCTAAGGAAACCATAATTTACTTTGAAATGAACCAAAAACATGAACCGTTTGTCTCTTCAACTCAAGACCTCTAAAAGCCTGAGTTTCTTACCCATAAAGGGATAAGTGCCTGTCACTTCACTCTGGGGCCCACAACAGTACAGGCAGAAGTATTTGTAGACATTGGCAAAGGGCATGAAATGGGCTTGGAGACGTGAGCATAGCCCCGGGATCACTTTCCTCCAAGCTTCCCATAGTTGACTAGGCAGCAGGGAGGACTGGGGTCCCAGGCCTTTTCTTTATAAATTCAAAACCACCAGAGTCTTGGCTGTGTTCAGTCTTTAAGATCACGTGTCAGCACAAAAGCTCACGTCTCCGCTGTGTTGGTATTTCCCATGTGTGCACATTTTAATACAGGAAGCACCCATCATGCTATTCCCTGACTCCTCCGAAAGGCCAGAACACGTCCACAGCTTGTCAAGAGCTGAGCAAAGAGAAAACCCACAGCACTAGCTAGGAAAGGATGCTAATGTTTATTTTCCTCCCTTCCGGTCTTGAAGTGCTAGAGTGCAGCTCTGGGGAGGTTTGTTGCCGCTCTTATCTTTTCTACTTTACAAATTTTGTTCTTGTGCTTTCAACTCACCAAATTTATATTGACTGTTTCTCTAGCATTCTGTAGCTCTTCTTTTATAAATTGCACTCTCATCAGTGTGTTGGTGTTCTCGCTGTGTTTTAGGAAAGCTTTTGTCGAAGTGACAGACTCCTTCACATGCATTACTCAGACCTGAGAGCGCATGCTTCTTGGAAATGTGTTTATCTCTTACTAAGGGTGGAGGCCCTCCACGGCAAGTGTTCTGTGCTTTCATCCTTTTATTTATAGTTTAGATGATGTCAACCTTTCTCTGCTGATATGAAAATAATGGCCACTGCCCGTTAAATCTGCCAAACAACAGGTGACACTGAGTGTTCGGAGTCTAGAAACAGAAGTTTAATGACATGTAAACATTTTGCTCGTTACGTATCCAAGATTTCCATTAAATACAGCACTGTCCAGTTCAGCTTTGAGAACAGCACCCTGACATGACACATTCCAGCCCAAAGTTCCTATTTCTCGGCTCCCTGCTGTATCATCGATGAGCTCTTAAGAACAATGTCTTTTCACACTGAGACCCCCAAGCACTTGGTGTCACCGAGAATCTCAAAGCAGAGATGAGAGCCTGGTTCCTTTTCCTATTAGTTTTTAGATATATGCAACTAATTTCTTCCTGCAAAATTGAAATATAAGACTGTCAGGATCCATTATTGTCTGCCCTGAAGAAAATGGATGAATTAATATCCATAATCTTATTTTTGCAGTAAAAGGAAGAGTCTCTGCTCACAAACTTCAGTGCGGTAGAATACCAGGCAAGTCTGAGTGTTTCAGAAAAGGCAAGCTCCCAATCTGTGGGTGCCATATGGACGTGGCTGAGGAGGAGCTGGGACTTGGGCTGCAAAAGCTGTCAGGCACTTGAGAGCATATGGAAGTGGCCTGTTTGGGGCCACAGACCGTCGGCACCGCTTCCTTCCCTTCTCACTATTGTCTAACATGTTGCCACGGTCTATAGGAGTGAAACTTAATAGCCCCCTTTGAATTCATTGTTCAGAAACTGGTGCTGTCCTGTTAGTACACCAGCTTATATTACATGGCCCAGCCCAAAAATTAATTTTGCTTTACTTTCCACACAAAGCAAGTACTCCATACCTGACAGTGCGGTGTCTGCTCGGACGAGCCCCGAGACTTTCTTTTTAATCCCTATTATTTTCTTTCTTTGCAACATGAGAAGGCGTGGCCCAAAAAGACGGTGAGGATGGTAGTGGCGGCGCAGGGTGTACACTGGCACAGGAGAAGGCATGGGGATCGGAGCTGTAGCCAAGAGCTATTTCCTGGGACGAAAGGGGCATGTGGGATTAGCATGGGAAAGTCGGCACTTTCTCCAATACTGATTAATCGGTTTTGTCAAGAATACTTCTGAAATACAAACGGGGACGTATTTCACTGAACTGTCGCTCAGATGCTGGTTGGTTTTAAGGTAATTTAGCTGGTTGAGCTTTTGGGTATTGCTTCTTAGGCAGATATAAAATCATAAATACCCACCTTAGAACATGTGAGTTTGCTTCCCCTAGAACTGGTGTTGGGATGCCAACAAGAGAAAAAGAAAGAACAAATGCCCTTTGGCAAAAATATCTATCTGGTGCCTGATGCTAGATTACCAGGTCTACCCACCAGCGAGAGGGGAGGTCGTCCTCCTAACCTGCCCTCATTCCCCTTCGGTGTAAAAGGAGACCCACCAGGCCTGGGCAGGCCAGCTGTCTCCACGGGGGGCTGCAAATAGAAACTGAGGTTGTCATCCCTAGCCCGCCCGGCACTCGGGTTCACTTACTAAATAAGGTGATGAGCAACGCTGGGTCCCTTCCTCTGACACTCTTCCCTGTTGACAAGAGCTGGGCATCAAGAGCAGGGAAGTCCACAGTGCACTATTGTTAGCCTTTATCAAGAAGCATGCCGAGTGGCCCCGAAATGGAGTCTCTTATCACGCAGCCTTATCCCCGTGGCCTGCATAAAGAGCAGCTGCAGCAGATCTCGCCTGGGTGGCATGACAGCCCGCCTCACCGAGGGACGAGAACTAGCAAAGAGGCCCAAAGATGGACGGGGTGGGTAAGGTTTCAAGTAGCTGTAAGCTGACACCACGTTTTATTTCATTAATCAATTCCTAAGTCTATATCAAGGAAAAAAAAACCACAAGGGGTGGCTGGCTGGATATGAACTAGAGATTGAAGGATGCAAACAACAGATAATTGTTACGATTGATGACTGCTACAGGGATTAGCTAATTTCACAGATGAGAATAGCACAAAATGAGACAATGGCAACATAATGTTTATTCTAAAGGGGTATTATGACCATACTGAGTTTTTTAATTTCCTTCACATTGATTTTTTTTCCATAATGTGTGAATAAATGTACACTAACCTAGTTAAGGCTCCAACACATTCAAACTGTCATTTAGTATGAAGCGTCCCAACACAAAGGAAATACGGTATTGCAAATTAACAACTAAAAAATGCTCATAATTGCTCCTTCTATCTAAAATATGCAAACACGCACCTTCACATTTTTTCATTTAAGTCAGAAGTCAGCAATAAGCAAGGCTGAGATGGCTGGTTAACATCCACTCTCCATTCTTGAGAAATGTTTGCTATCCCTGAACCAAGTCTCCTCTGGCATCTAGCCCGTGTGCTCACCAGAGGACCTGGGCTCTGCGTCCAGGGCTGTACCACTTCATCGCTGGCAAATGTTCCCCAGTAGGACCGCTGTCGTGAGAGACATGCTGCCTGTGCTCATGGGAGCCATAGCTCAATCTTCCATGTGTTTGTAAAGTCTTACTGAAGACAAGAGAGCACTCAGATAAAGGAGCAGACAGACCAAGAAGAAGAGCAAGCCCACACAGTGTGGGATCTGCCATGCTTTAGTGGGCTGCGCCTGTGAGCGCAGTACAGTCTTTCAATGTTCTTGTCAACGAACCATACGAGAAGTTTAGATAATTCCATGCCAACGTGTTGTCTGTGCTACAATGGACAATGCCCTTCAAGAGTGTGATCCAGGGCCCAGGACACAGGGGCCAATCACTCTTGAGTATGACGATAAAGAACTACACCCACTGGACATATGGGAGATCATGCGGAAGGGCAGAGGACAGGCCGTGGACTTAGAAGTTCTACCCTGATAGATGTGTGTGTGTGTGTGTGTGTGTGTGTGTGTGTGTGTGTGTGTGTGTTCCTCCTTGCACTATGAGTACAATAATGTAAGTTCTACGTTGCTCCTGGCCAGTACTTGCGGATACAGCCTTGAGTTGCTGAAAAAAGGACCCCCCCCCCTATTGCAATGACAAAGACGGGGATATTAAATGAACATCGAGCTCTGTAAATCATGGAATAGCCTCATTGGGAGGGGGAAGGAATTCATTTCTGGGCTTCCAAATGTTGTCCTGGTCGCTTCTCCCAGTCCTGTTAAGTTTTATGTCCCGTTTAACCAGACCTTGAAAAGATGCAAAGTTTCTTAAAATGTGAAAACGTCTTCCTTCAAGGAGGACTGACTTAATAAAAGGCCCCCTCACTCCCCTGGACCCCTCTTTAACAATGCTAATTTGCCCCTCCTCAGCTTCCCTGATAGGTTCTAGCCAGAGACTCTTCCTTCCTTTTACATTCCCTCTGCTCACCACTGCCAAAATGACAGCAACACTTACAGCTGACCTTTTTCTGACAGAGCTGGAAATTCTCCTCCAGGCAACGTGGTGATTCTTTAATGCTCATGTGCAAATTACCAACTGCCACACATTTCACAGGGACGTTCCAGAAGCCTGTGTTCATCTGTAGCGCTGGTTCAATGAAGACATCTATCCTGGGCTTTGATGTACTTCCCCCGTGGTAGAGACACTATCATGTAGAGTGAGGGAACAGACCCCAGAGGTCTATCAAAGAACTGTTAATTTCTGTGAAAAGAACGAACTTACCGTGACTCTCAACACAATTGCACACAGCACAGTGACTGACAGAAACATTTCCCTCATGTAGTACGCCTTACAGCAGTGAGGGGTGGTGTCCTCATGCTCTCCTGGAAGAGCACTTCAAATGGTGGAGTCTCCCGGCTTCGCAGCCCCCCACCCCCACCCCAAGCTTGGCCCCAAAATACGAAAATAAGGAAATAGCCGATTTAGACCCGGGAAAGGGGTGTCTTGCACAGTGTTCTGGTCCTCAACCAAAGCCACCCAAGGGGCCTGAGCAGTTAGGATCTGTATGTAGTAAAGAGTACTGTGGTAACATAGAGCGGGGATCAGAGCCTGCAGAGGGGGCGTGTGCACGATGAGAAAGCAGTGCTGTGACCCTGTGATGGGCATTAGTGCATCAGGGGCAAGAAGAGCATCAAACAGGGCACTATGCAGAGGATAGTCAGAGTCAAAGGAGTCACCGGTGTGGGAAGACAGGAAATCAGAGCAGATCCTGTGACGCTGGCTGGCTTGGGACTGGGGAACTGGGTGCTGGCATGAGCTCATCATTTACAGTGTACGTAGCTGGACAGAAATAAGCATGGCTGTGACATCTGTGTCCTACCTCTGCCCGCTGAGAGGGCCTGGGGCACAACCCTGCAGCAGTGAGCACGTCTAGCAACTGCATTTTGGCCTCCAAATGCCATCCTCCCCACAAAGGGACTGATGTTCCTTGGAGAAAAGTCTGGAAGCGTGACCCAGGCAGGAGAAACCCAGGAAGAACCTGGAATAGAACTGTGCCAGGAAGAAGGAAAATGCTAGAAGAACGAAGGGGGAGGGGAGTGTACAGGAGGGCACAGGGTGTCAGCTTGGAAGGGCTTCTGGTGCCAGTTCCTGAACAACCTTAGCAGCAGCATGAAGGGTAGGAAATGATGTGTAATCTGTTGAACACGTTGGGAGTTAATGAGCTCACATTAATATATATGTGAGTCATTATTTCACAGCATCTAGCTCACAGGCTTCCCCAAACTATCACAGCATCTTCTGATAAAGTGTGGATTAGCTACAAAGAAGGAAAACTGGCTTTACTATGGAGAGTAGCATCTTTTTAAAAATTTTATTGATTTCTTGTGTGTTGCTGTTTTGCCTGTGTTAGAGTGTCAAGCCCCCCAGAACCATAGTTACAGACAGTTTGTGAACTGCCATGTGGATGCTGGGAATTGAACCTAGGTCCTCTGGAAGAACAATCAGTGTTCTTAACTGCTGCGCCATCTCCCCAGCCCTGAGAATAACATCTTAACAGAAGGACCAAGGTTTCCATGGCCATGAAAGGGCACCCAAAACTGTGTGCCATCTGATGGAATGGAATGTGATATCCCTGACCGGGAGGCAAACTCATACTTCAAGAGTGCCACACAGGCCGGGCGGTGGTGGCACACGCCTTTAATCCCAGCACTCGGGAGGCAAAGGCAGGCGGATCTTTGTGAGTTCGAGGCCAGCCTGGTCTACAGAGCGAGATCCAGGAAAGGCTCAAAGCTACACAGAGAAACCCTGTCTCGAAAAAACCAAAAAAGAAAAAAAGAAAAAAAAAAAAAAAAAAAGAGTGCCACACAGCCCTGGCCCGGGAGTTTTTGAAAAGCAAGGGAAAACCCTGAAGGACTCTGGCAGGTAGGGAAAGGACATCACAAAGGATGCAACCCCTGAGTCTGTCTTGGGGTGTTTGTTTGTTTGTTTGTTTCATTGGGGAGTTGTTGTTTTGCCACAAAAGATGCCACTGGGACAAGTGCAAAATCTGGCCATAGCTGAGGGTGTGGACTGGCATTTTATCTGGGTTACACTGGGGTTAAGGAGGAGACTGACCCTGGAGGAGGGGTGTATCCTGCAAGGGTTGGCTGTTTCTTTGGTGGTAAGCAAGGCTGTCTTCTGTAGGCTGTTTGGGTTTATTTTATTATAAAGTGCCTTTTTAAATATTCTTGGCTCTTTTCTTATTAATTTGCATGAGCTCTTGGAAAGTTTGGGAAATTAGTCTTTTGCCAGTTGCATTTTTGCAGATATCCCCACTCCAGGGTTGTAAGTAAATTTGATCCTACCAGACAGTAAGGAGTTATGCTGAGTTTTATTGCTACATTTGAAATCCTTGCTCTAGCTGGCATTTATATTCATATGAACAAGACAGAATGCTAAGCTTTGTTTCTTCAGTCAATGGCCTCAAAAAACATATGAAAAATAAAATTCCCTCTCCTCACCCTTCAAACAACTTCCATTACAGGCTGTGGTGTTTTGAATGAGAATGGCGCCCATAGGCCCATGTTTTTTAATGTTTGGTACCCAATTGATGGAAATGTTTGGGAAGGATTAGGAGATATGGCCTTGTTGGAGGAGGTGTGTCACTAGGGGTGGGCTTTGAGGTTTCAAAAGAGCCAATGATATTCCCATTTAGCTTTCTCTGCCTTGAGGTTGTTGTCTCAAGATGTGATCTCTCAGGTATGGCTCCAGCTCCATGCCTGCCTACCTGCTGCCATGCTCTTCACCATGATGGTCATGGACTCCAACCCTATGGAGCTGTAAGCCCCAATAAACTCTTCATTCTATAAGTTGCCTTGATCATGGTGTCTCTTCATAGCAATAGTAAGTAACTCACATATGTGCTAAATTTTCCGTTATTTGGATCTAATGTGGGCTCAGTTCTGTGCTTAACTGTTTTTCCTTCAGCATCAAAGTTCTAGTTATTAGCATTTGTCTTATTATTATCAGCGTTTGATTGTCCTGTTGCTGTGATCAAACACTCTGGCAAAAGCAACTTAAGGGAGACAGTGTTTATTGTGGCACAGTTCAAGGTGTGCTCCATCACGGTAGCAGGGGCTGGAAGCTGCTGGTCACACTGCATTCTCAATCTGGAGGTTTTCTCTTGTTCATACAGTCCAGAAAGGGCACCACCCACAGTGGGCAGGTCTTCCTACATCAGTGAAAGTAATCAAGATAATCTCCCACTGACACCCCCTTCTTGATTATGATTCAAGATTCTATCAAGGTGACAATTTATAGTGACCATCACAGCATTTAGTAGAAGAACACTGCCCAACAGAACCTCCTGCAACTGTTGAAATGTTCTGTAGTCTCTCGCCATGCTCAACCTAAAATTGTGGTTAGTCCCACTGAGAAACTGGGGATTTGATTTTATTTTCAGTTATTTTAACTTTCAAATAGCCACATGTGACATGCCTACCTGCCAGAAACCTGCTTCAGCAGGAGATGGGGTTGGGGTGGGTGAGAGACTGGGGGTGGGGTGGGGGTTTCAGGTCCCAAAGAGGATGTGCTGAGTCTGGGAGTGGGGAACGGGCCGACATACATGATCTGAGGATGAATCAGGATGGCTGCCAGTGTGCTTAATTGAAAAAATACCTTTTATACCGTAGAGTTGCACATAGGATTAACTGTGAGACAAGGGGCGTGTGAGCTGGGATATGGCTTGAGATCAGGGGTTGAGGAATCTTTGACCTTGACAATAGGCAGCAGTCTCCTGTTAATGAAGGGCCACAAGTTCCTCTTGCTAGAGAGAAGAAGAAGGACTGCTTAAGCAAGCAGGAACTTTCTTCAAGCCCCTAGAGAATGGAGACCCTTATCCCTGGCCTTGGGAAAAGGACTTTTCCCGGGGTGCAGACACTATATTACAGTTTCTTAGTCTTAGTATTTATGGGTCTGTTCCCCTCATAATGCTCCCAAAAGGCAAGGTCCTGGTATCTTACTCTTTTCCAATTGTAGCATACCATTCTGACTTCTCTGTATTTATTAACTGAACTCTTGTCCTTAATGGCTAGGGATATGAATTGTAGGCATTCCATCCTTGGGATGAGGTGTGTCTAATAAACCTCACATTTTCCTGTTTTTAGTGTAATTAGGAGGGCACAATGGAATTCCTGGTTCCTAGGTGGTGGAGATTTTTTTTTCCAAAGAATTATTTTGTTTAGAGATGCTACCCTTGCACACATTTTCATCCTTTACCAAAGCTCACACAAAATTTCCCAAAGGGAAAGGCATTAATAATGAGAATCATTAATAATAAAAGTAAAAACGTGCTGGAGAAGTGTGGTCTGCAATATCAAAATGCTGGGACTTTGTCAGGCAGTAATGGTCACCATGTGGTCCACAACACCTACCCTCTAGGCCAGTAGGGTTTCAAGCATCCCAGGGGAGGTTCCCACTCACTAACATTCTTTCTAGGATTCTCCAGGCTATTCACTCATGTGCATTTTGCCTCGTATGTTTCTCCTCTTTTGGAAACTGGATTTTCTGGTTTTCTAGGAAGGCTCATATTAAATTAATGGACATTTCAGGTGGAATCGTTACTGTAGTCTTAGCTCTTACTGAACGCCTTGGTAAGGTCTGAAGTTCTCTGTGTCATGCTTCCCATTTCCTTCTAAGTTCACTCCAGTCTTGGACCTTATTTGTTGTATTTATCTTTACTACTGAAACCATGCCTTTCTGTTCACTTCTTTTAATATATTTTCTCGCTGATAATCACCCGCACAGCTATGCCATGCATATTTTGTGTATTGTTATCTTCTTATTTATAATCATTTTGCTTGATTATGTTTTCCGTCAATCACGAAATCTGAAATTAGTAGAGTGGCTCCCCTTGTATTTCCTTTTTAAGCTGTTTCTGTTGTTTAATGCCATTAAGTATTATTTTAACAATCATTTTTAAATGACAGATAAAATTTTGTTTGCTATGTACAAGATGATCTTTGAATATGTATCTGTAGCTAGAGTTTTCCTGCCTGGCCCACAATCAGGACAAATCTCTCTCACCCGCCAGTCCCACAGCCGCTCAGACCCGACCAAGTAAACACAGAGACTTATATTGCTTACAAACTGTATGGCCGTGGCAGGCTTCTTGCTAACTGTTCTTATAGCTTAAATTAATCCATTTCTATAAATCTATACCTTGCCACATGGCTTGTGGCTTACCGGCATCTTCACATGCTGTTTGTCATGGTGGCGGCTGGCAGTGTCTGGCAGCATCTCCTTCCACCTTCCTGCTCTTTTTATTCTCTCTGTTAGTCCCGCCTATACTTCCTGCCTAGCCACTGGCCAATCAGTGTTTTATTAGCAACACATTTGCCATACAGAACATCCCACAGCATGTATCTCTGTGTATGAATGACCAAATAGACTAATTAACATATTCATAATCTGACATAGCTATCATTTTGTGAACACTTTTTACAGCCAATCAGCATTTTTCAAGGATATAATGTATGGGCTGGAGAGACAGCCAGGAACTAAGAGCACTTGCTGCTCTTGTGGAGAATTTGGATTCCCTTCCCAGCACCCACAGGGTGGCTCACAACTCCCTGTAGCTTTAATTCCAGGGGACTGATGCCCTCTTCTGGTTTCCACAGGCACGAGGCATGAACATGGTGCACATACATACATACATACATACATACATACATACATATATACATACATACAGGCAAAACTCTCATATACATAAAAGAAAATACAACTACACATTTTAAAGAATATAAACTGTTATCAAGGTTAGTCACCATGTGTATCTTAAAGCCCTTGGATTTGCTCTTCCTGTCTGGAGTGTTGTGTCCTCTGGCCAGCACCTCCCAGCAACCTCTACCTCTGTAGGGCATAGGTTCTTTCAAGTCCCACATCAATAGCAGTTTTAAGTAGTCATGGCAACGGTTGACATCTTGGCTTGCTCTACACCCTAATGGGAAAGTCTGGATTTTTATCACTAACCTTAATTCTGGCTTGAGAAAATACCAGCATTTTTGTAGAAATGCCCTTTGCCGTGCCCTAACCTAAGCTGTACAGTCTTGACTTAATACCACATTTCAATTCGTTCTGTTTGTAATTTTTCTGTTGTCGTACTCATATGTTCAAAAAATACCTTCTTAAATTTGGTAGTGGTTTATTTTTCTTGCCATATGCTACAAAACCCTTTTAATTAAGTAAAGGTTGTGCAATATTCAAGAAAGTTGTCTGTGTTAGAAGTATTCTGTAAGCTTTGGGAATCACTGTGTTACCACCGTGAAAGGGAGAGCACGTTGTAGCCTCCCTCCTTCACAGGGTTAGATAGGATTAAATGGAAAGTTCTAAAGCCGTGCTGGTAGATTTTTAGGTCTGTCTGCTGTTAGCTTTAATAACTTGCTAGTTGTTGCTTGCTGGGTTTTCTGCCTGAAGTTAGCTTAGTAGAAGCTTTACTAGGAACATATCCGTGCCATTGATCTAATGCTAAATGTAAAAGTGACGATGTCTTTGGGACATCTGTTGACTTTGGTCTCAGTTATGCTGAGTTTAAGCTCCTATGGAGCATCATAATGGAAGTGGCCGGTGAGCAAGAGCAAACACGTTTCAAGGATGTTCTGTCTTAGTATTATGCCTGGGCTGAAAAGCTAGCCCCTTGCATGGTTCTTTTGGTTGCCGAGGTATCCAAAGTAAGTTTAAATTAGTGAGAGCAATTGCCATCAATGGGGTCCTGATACCCCAACATTCAACAGAGCAGGAAGGAGAGGCCTGCAACAGAGCAGGAAGGAGAGGCCTGCAAGGAAGCCAGGATGGGAGACCCTAAAAAGTAAGAGACGGGCTAAGATCCACCATGACAAACACATGCAGTAAACACATCACTTAGCAGTCGTCGGTGGCCGGAAGTGGTTGAGATACGCCCATGCTTTGTGATGAGTGAGACATGGACCCAAGAAGCAAGTGTAGAAGATCCTTACCAGAAGTGCTTGGCAGTGGTTCTCAACCTGTGGGTCATGACCCCTTTGGCAGACCTCTAGCTCCAAAACTATTTACGTTATGATTCATAACAGTAGCAAAATTACAGTTGTGAAGTAGCAACGAAATAATTTTAAGGCTGGGCATCACCACAGCATGAGGAACTGTATTAAAGGGCCACAGCATTAGGGAGGGTTTGAGAAACCATTTCTTGAATGAACATATAAAATGTAGACTATGCTTTTCTTCTCCCCAGCCCCCC
>CABHPR010127472.1:5737-19013 GCA_902168415.1 Peromyscus melanophrys
TTTTTTTTTTCTGAGACAGGGTTTCTCTGTGTAGTTTTGGTGCCTATCCTGGATCTCACTCTGTAGACCAGGCTGGCTTCAAACTCACAGAGACCCACCTGGCTCTGCCTCCTGAGTGCTGGGATTAAAGGCATGCGCCATCACATTTTATTTGTTACTTGCTTCTGCAATGGGGTTCCCTGCTGCCTCTCAAATGGCATTCAGTTCTACCTGTCTCTCTCGTCATTCCTTCCCTCAATTCCATCTCCCCTTCTCCTTCCCACATGATCCCCCTGCCCCTGTTCCATTTCACCCATAAAATTTATTCTATTTTCCACTCACAGGGAGATATACGTGCCCCTGTCACCCCAATCACCTCCTCTATTCCTATCCTCTCTGGGTCTATAAATTGTAACTCTGTTATCATTTATTTAAAGGCTAATATCCAGACACAAATGAATACTATATCTTTCTGGGTTTTGGTTACCCCACTCGGGATGATTTTTTTTTCTAGTTCCATCCATTTGACTTTTTTTTTTTTAACAGCTGAGTAATACTCCATTGTGTAAAAGGTACCACATTTTCTTTATCCATTCTTCTGTTGAGGGACACCGAGGTTGTTTCCAGTTTCTGGCTATTATGAGTAGAGCAGTAGTTAACATGGTAGAGCAAGTGTCCTTGTGGTAGGACGAAGCATCCTTTGGGTACATGCCCAAGAGTTGTATAGCTGGATCTTGAGTTAACTCCATTCACAATTTCCTGAGGAACCTCCATGTTGATTTCCACAGTGGCTGTACAAGTTTACACTCCCACTAGCCATGGAAGAGTGTCCCCTTCTTCCACATCCTCACCAGCATGAGCTGCCACTTGTGTTATTGATCTTAGCCATTCTGACAGGTGTGAGATGGAGTTTCAAAGAAGTTTCCATTTATGTTTCCCTGATGGGTAAGGATGTTTAACATTTCCTTAAGTGTTTTTCTGCCATTTGAGTTTCATCTGTTGAAAATTGTCTGCTCAGATCTGTAACCAATTTTAATTGAATTATTGTTTTTTTATATCTAGTACCCTAAGTCCTTTATATATTTTGGATCATAGTCCTCTATCAGATGTGTAGTAGATGAAAATCTTTTCCTGTTCTGTAGCCTTCTTTTTTGTCCTAATGACAGTTTCCTTTGTCTTACAGAAGCTTTTCAGTTTAATGAGGTCCCATTTATCAATTGTGGATCTTTGTGCCTATGCTATTGGTGTTCTGTTCAAAAAGTCTTCTTCTCCTTGGCCAATGCATTCAAGCTTATTCCACACTTACTCTTCTATCAGCTTCAGTATACCTTGCTTTATATAGAGGTCTTTGATCCACTTGGAGTTGAGGTTTTTTTCAGGGTGATAGGGACAGACTTATTTGCATTCTTTTACATGCAGACATCCACATTGACTAGCACCATTTGTTGAAGATGCTGTATTTTATCAAAAATCACGTGTTCATTTATGTCTGCACCTTCAGTTGATCCATGTGTCTCTCTATGTCAATACCGTGTGTTTTTTATTACTACGGCTCTATAGTACAACTTGAAATCGGGAATGGTGAGACCTCCAGCTGTTCTTTTGTTGTTCAGGATTGTTTTATCTATCCTGGGTTTTTGTGTTTGTATATGAAGTGGAGATTTTCCCTTTGAAGATTTGTGCAAAATTGTTTTGGAATTTTGATGGGGATTGCATTGAATCTGTAGATTCCTTTTGTTAAGATGGTCATTTTCACTATGTTAATCCTATCAATCCATGACCACGGGAGGGCTTTCCATCTTCTGATTATCTTCTTCCATATCTTTCTTCAAAGACTTGACGTTTTTAGCCATAATTCTTTCACTTGCATAATTAGAGTTACCTCAAGATATTTCATATTATTTCAGGCTATTGTCAAAGATATTGTTTCCATGATGTCTTGCTAAGTCCGTTTGTCATTTGTATGTGGGAGGACTACTGATGTTTGTGAACAAATTTTGCTTCCAGCTATTTTGCTGAAAGGGTTTATCAGCTGTAGGAGTTCTCTGGTGGGATTTTTAGGTTAACTTATGTGAACTATCATACTATCATATTTTCTGCAAATAAAGATACTTTGACTTCTTCTTTCTTTTCCAATTTGTATTGCCTTGATCTCCTTCACAGGTCTTATTGCACTAGTTAGGACTTCAAGTTTTGAATTTGAATATACTGAATACGGATGGAGAGAGTGGCCAATCTTTTCTTGTTCCTGGTTTTAGTGGAACTGCTTTTGAGTTTCTCTCCATTTAATTTGATGTTGTCTATAGGCTTTCTATAAACTGCCTTTATTATGTTTATGTATGTCCCTTGTATTTCTAATCAAGAACTTTCTATCATGAAGGAGTGTTGGACTTCGTCAATGACTTTTTATGCTTCTAATGAGATGATCATGTTTTTTTTTCTTACAGTATGTTTATATGATTGATCACATTTATTGATTTTTACGTATTGAACCATTCCTGCATTTCTGGGATGGAGCCTGCTTGATCATGGTGGGTGATCTTTTTGATGTATTTTTGAATTAGGTTTACAAGTATTTTATTGAGTATCTGTGCATATGTACATAGGGGAAATTGGTCTGTAATTCTCTTCCTTTGTTGCTTCTTTATGTAGTTTGAGTCTCAGGATAATTGTGGCCTCATAAAATGAATTAAACAATATCCTTTCTGTTTCTATTTTGTGGAATAATTTGAGGAGTATTGGCATTGAGTCTTCTTTGCAAGTCTGGTAGAATTCTGCACTTAAACCTTCTGGTACTGGGCTTTTTTTTTTTTTTTTTTTTTTGGTTGGGAGATTTTGATGATTGCTTCTATTTCACTGGGGGTTATAGGTCTATTTAAATTGATTATCTGATCTTGATTTAACTTTTGTAAGTGTTACCTATTAAGAAAATTGTCCATTTCTTTTAGATTTTTCCAATTTTGTGGAGTACAGGATTTTAAAGACCTAATGATTCTTTGGATTTCCTTCGTGTCTGATGTTATGACCCCTTTTTCATTTTTGATTTTGTTAACTTAGATAGTCTCTCTCTGCCTTTTAGCTAGTTTGGATAAAGGTTTGTCTATCTTGTTGATTTTCTCAAAGAACCAAATCTCTGTTTCACAAATTCTTTGTATTGTTCTCTTTGTTTTTATTTTATTGATTTCAGTCCTTAGTTTATTTCTTGTATCTACTCAAGTTGAGTTTGCTTATTTTTGTTCCAGAGTTTTCAGGTGTGCTGTTAAGATGCTAGTTCAAGATCTCTGCAGGTTTTTTTTTAATGTGTGTACTTAGTGTTATGAATTTGCCTCTGAGAACTGCTTTTTCACATTTATATTTTAATTTCTTTGGCAATAGGCTTAGGGTATGGTAGGAACTTCATTTCTATTCCACATTAAAAAAAATTGTTTCATCAATGTTAGCATAAAATTACCACTCTGTTTTTAGATGTAATAAATACTCCCATTAAACCTAAATCTGTGAAAAGCAGTATATGTATGTATAGTTTGGTTGATTGAGTAAGACTCCCTCATCAAGGGTCTGTTATTTTCTCTTAAGGAAAAAAAGTGCTCATTAATTTTCTCATCATTGAACCAAGAGGGTGGTTTCCATTGCTCAGAAAAATACCTTTAAATGCAGCATTGAAAAAGAGAAGGCAGATGAAATGAGAAAAAAATGTGCTCAGTTATGGTTAGCACAGTAAAATTTTTCCTAAATTGGAATAACAGATAATATATGACACAAACCTAAATATAGAATTAGATACCAGCTGTTCTATTTTATCTCCCTGTTTGAAAAGTTCCTTATTTTTATTGTATTGTATGGATGTTTTGCCTGTATGAATGTCTGTGTACTACATGTGTGCTGCACTGTGTCTGTGGAAACCAGAAGAGTACTTTGGATTCCTTGCAACAAGAGTTATAGACGGCTGTGAGACACTATGTGGGCACTGTGAACTGAATCCAAGTCCTCTGCAAGAGCAACAAGGACTGTTATCCACTGAGCGGTCTTTCCAGTCCCACACTCCCTATTTTAAAGAAGACTTTTTAGGTACTGTCCAATTTAATTCCATTATCTTGTTAGATAGTCATTAATGGAAAGAAAAGAAGAAACTCCCCAAGGTTAATGGTGATTTGGGTTAGAGTTATGGTTCTAGCTCAGACTGAAATTGAGATGGTTGTAGGTCTATAACAAAATAAAAATGTCAAGGACTCACTCTTTAGATAATTGATCAATGTGGTCTGAAATGTGAACTAACATGTGATCCAATGAATGCATTGTGAAAATCTGATTCTATGTGTCTATGCCAGGGAGGAAGGTTAAGCTAATTCTTTCAATCATATTCCTAGCATGAGTGGATTTTCTCTTTTAAAGTTAATCAGCTTGTCTCAGTGAGAAAAGCATAAGCAATAAAATCTTTCTCTCTTGATAAACAAGTTGAACATTCTCACCTCAAATTAACATGAACAGTTGTGTTTGGCTACTGGCAGATAATAGTTAGAGGCTAGCATAGCATAAAGGAGTAACCGACCCCCCCCTCAAAAATCAAACCTTAGCTTCAATAGTCTTCTTTTACAGTTGACGAAATGTTATGGCACTGACAAGCTGAGATGCACATGTTTATCACTTGAGCCTCTATAACTTTATTTTTTTCTTGTAGGAAAAAAGACAATAGCTATAATAATTCGTCTTAGAGAAGAAACTTTCATTATTTTACAAGATGTTGCATATTACATGTAGATAATAGTATTTGGTTGCTGGGAAATGATTTCTTAGTTTGTCTACAAAAGCAACTTTTTCTTTATAAATATGTACCAATATCTTGGAACTCTGAAAGGAGTTTCTTCCTTTCTTCTTTATAAATTATTACTATATAATAACTATGAAGTCTTCAACTTCTTAGATTTATGAAGCTTTGGTAAAATGTTTTCTTAATTATTTGTATTTCTTAAGCTTATTCCATCTGAACATTATTAATGTGTTGGGAGATGAACCCACACTACAAAGTGAGGAGCAATATCTTCATGGAGAAGTTAATAATGGGAGGGAAAAAGGAATGTTACTGGAAATATTTTATTTACTTAATTTTATTTATTTATTTTTCTTTGGACACAGCATCTCATGTTGCCATCTAAGCTGTCCTCAAACTCATGATCTGCCTGTCTTGACTGATGTGTGTCACTATACCTACCAAGTATAAAGTAAAAATCATAATGCACATTACATAAAAGTTTAAGAAAGTCTTGTAATCATAGTTTGTGCATGTGTATCACATGAACCAGAGGCCAACCTTAGGTACTGTTGTTCCATAGAAGCTATTCATCTTCTGTTTTTGGGGCAGGATCTCTTGCTGGGAACTCCCCTCTCTTTCTGCATCCTTGGATACTGGGATCGCAAGCAAATGCTTCCAACATGGCCAGTGACTTATGCTGGTACTGAAGATCAAACTCAGGTCTTCATGTGATTTTGCTGAGCTATTCTTTCAGCTCCTAATATCCTACTTAAATTCTTTATTCAAACTAATTAGAAATTTCCCCAGGTTTGTTGAAGTAGCATTTATAGATAATGAGTTCATTCATTTAAAAGAGAAATTTGATAAACATTGACATGTATGTATACCCATATAACCAACACAACCAAGACTTACCACAGATTCCCTGTTTTTCCTATTCAGTTGCTATCCTATTCTCTGCCTCCAAATAATTGATGTTATTTTTGTTATCATAGATTAAATTTGCCCTTCCAGAATTATTGGTGAATAATCGACTAAAATGTATATGCCCCTTTGAATCTAAATTTTTCACTCTGCATATTTTGATATTCTGGTTGATTAGGAGTTTAAAGTTTATCTCAGTTTATTACTAGGATATTTAATTATTTATATATTGTAGTGGTTTGAATAAAAATGGCTCCTATAGGCTTATATTTTTGAATGCATTGTCCTCAGTTAGTGGAACTATTTGGAAAGGATTAAGAGGTGTAGCCTTGTTGGAGGAAGTTTGGCCTTGTAGGAGGAGATGTGACACTGGATGTGGGTAGGAATGTTTCAAAAGCCCATACTAGGTTTAGTGTTTCTCTTTTTGACTGCTGCCTGCAGATCAGGATGCAAAGTTCTTAGATACTGCTATAGTGCCATACTCTCCACCATAATGGTCATAGACTAACACTATGAAACTATAAGGAAGCCCCCAATTAAATATTTTCTTTTATAAGTTGCCTTGATCATGGTGTCTCATCATAGCAATAGAATAGTTAGACAGATATCAAAATCTATATATTCATTAACCTGATGATGAATGCTACACTAGATTGGGTAGATTTCAAAAGATCTGCTAGGAAATTACTGTATATTTTAGTTGTTTGGGGTTAAAGAATGGAGCTGCTGGATTGACTAATAAACCAATCTAACTGTGGCTTACTCTCCAGTAATGTACAAAAATTCCATATTCTTGTTTACATTTTTAGTATTAAGTTTTAAGGATTCTACTACCTCCTCCTATGCTATGGTTTCCAACCTCATGAAGTGGGACTTAGTTGGAAGTCTTGTAGTTATACGGGGTATATCCTTAGAACAGACTGTGGGATGCCCTCTCTGGTCCCTTACTTCCTGGAAGCCATGAGGTGAGGGGTTTCCTCTGCCAATTGCTTCCATAATGAAGTACTGTCTCACCACAAGCCAAATAAGAAAACAATGCACTGAAACCTTCAAAACTGTGAGGCAAAATAAGTTACTTATGTTTGTTTCCTTTGGTTAGAGTAGTAAAAGTGAAACTAACACAGACATTCTGATTGCAAATGATTTCCTTCACTTTGCAGCTGAGACACCATCTTAAGCATCTTAAGTGCTTTTGCTCATGAGAGGAGATTTTCACACTTGGTCACATCCAACTTATCTTTTTTTTAAGGACTGTGGTGATTTGTACATGTTGTTGTGGCTAAGAAATTTTTACTTCTTTCAAATTCATAAATATTTTTTCTATTTTTGCTTTCAGAAATTTTGTAAGTTAAGATTTTATGTTTGCATTTGTCAAATGATAAAATTTCAAGAAACCCAGTTGGAAACTTGAATTAAGGAACATCCCATCTAAATACCAGACAAATGTTCTACTCAGCTGGGCAGAGTGCTCGCTTTTTAGGCTGAAAGGGCTGAAAAAAGAAAACAGAGAAACAGCAAGTGGATTGGCCATTTCAAAATGACTTTTCTCATAGGTTTATAACAAAGGGGACTTTCTGATGATAGCAGTTCAGAAAAACCAGGCTCTCTCTCTCTCTCTCTCTCTCTCTCTCTCTCTCTCTCTCTCTCTATATATATATATATATATATATATATATATATATATATATATATCCATATCTCTCTCTATATATATATGATCTTGACTCATGATCTTGTCTCCACCTTCTTGAGTCCTGGGATTATAGGTGTGTGCTACTTTGCTCAGCTAAATTTTATAATTAGGCAATTAAAAATTACATAGCACATCATTATTATTTAAAGTTATGAAGGGCAGTGGCATAGCATTGCAGAACCTCATACTCGCATTTGATTTTCTAAAAACTTTCATTTTTAATTAGCATACATATATTTAATGTTCATTATAGCATTTTTCAAATGAAAGTTTATCTTCTCCCTTCTCCTTTCACATACTCTCCATTTCCCCTTGTGCTCTTCTCCGATCCCCATAAAGTGCTAACTTTCCTGTGTAGTGTGTCCTGTTGCTCAGCCCCTTTCCAGTATCTCCTTTTCTCTTCTCACTGTCTCCTTCATAGTTTTGTGGTGTATTCCCAAATCCATGTCACTTACATGTCTAATGCAAGCAAAAGCTAGGGTCTGCATAAACATACAGCATCTTTCTGTTTAATTTCCTTGTTTAACTTAATACATTTCAGTTTTTCTGCAAATTTTATTTTTTCTTGTGGATGAATAAAATTCCATTGTTTTATATAGTAAGTTTTAGTTATCTGTTCATCTTTTGATGGACACAAGGCTGTAGAACTCCTTACTCTTATTTAAGTATAACTGAGTATATATTGATCGATACTTCCAGTCCTTCCTTCTCCCTCGTCTCTTCAGTATCTGGAACCACCACTGAAGTCTCAAGTTCTATGAGATTGACTTAAATGCTTTATTACACTCATTCATTGTGTGTGTGTGTGTATGTGTGACCATGTATGTGTGTATGTTTAATGTGTGCATATGTGTGTATGTTTAATGTGTGTGTGATCACGTGTGTATGGTGTGTGTGTGTGTGTGTGTGTGTGTGTGTGTGTGTGTGTGTGTGATCCTGTGTGCATATAGGTCAAAGGAAATCTTGTGGCAGTCAGTTCTTTCCAGAGATTTAATTTAGACCATCGGGCTTGGGAGCAGACACCCTTACCCACTGAGCTGGCTCACTGGCCCCCGGATCTTCCTTTTGCATTTCAACTATGAGTTTGGTCATGCTTTTCTTGACTTCCTGTGCCTTACTTATTTCACTTAACATAATGAACTTTAGTTCCATCCATGTTATCACAAATGGCAGGATTTCATCCTTTTTTATTGCTGAATAGTAATGAATGTGCATACATACCACATTTTCTTTATCCATTCATCTTCTGTACAGGTCTGTAATCCTAGTACTCAGAGGGTGAGGAATGATGATTGCTGTGGGTTTGAGGCCATCCAGGGATACAGAGTGAGTTCCAGGCCAGGTAGCTACCTAGTAAGACCTCATCTCAATAAATAAATTAAAGACTGATAAGGTACTATCTGGAATATATAGGTAATATTCAAATGTGTAGAAATTATCAACATACTTCTGTACAACATATTAACAAAAAGATTGTTTAAAAATTACAACTGTGGTATTTCAACTTCCTGGCTATTGTGAATAATGCTACAGTAAATATCGCTGTGCACATGTCTATGTGACTTATAGATTTCATTTCCCTTGGATATGTCCCAGTCTGGTTGCCAGATTACATAGAGGTTGTACATCCTTATCAACAATGTGCAAGCGTCCCTCTTCTGCACACCCTCATCTGTACTTGTTATGACTTGTCTTTGCTGACAGTGACTCATACTGGAATCCATACAGCCATATCTCAAGGTGGTTTAGATTTGCAATTCTCTTATGATTTGTGGTGCCGATAATTTTTTTCTTATAATGTTGGCCATTTATGTATCTTCTCTTGAGAAATGTGTATTTGGGTATCTATCCTATTTTTAATTTGTTATTTGTGGGGTTTGATATTAGAATTTTGGGAGATTATTTTTTTCATCTGCAATAAACATATTTTTGTTTATTTTGTTTTGAAATTTTGCACAAATTAAAACCTCCAGTATTACATAAAATTTAGGAAGTGTGAATTGTTTGCTCCTATTATTAAAAGGACAATATTTGGTCATCTATGATTTAAGTATAAAGATATTTCTAGGTTTTTTAGGTATCTCTTATTAGACAGGTAATTTTTAATGTGCTAGCATTTCTTTTTTATTTTTGAAATTATAATATAATTACTCATTTCTTCCTTCCCTTTCCTCTCTCCAATCCCTCCCATGACCCTACCTTGCTCTCTTTAAAATTCATGGCCTCTTTTTCTTTGTTTACATGTAAGTGTATGTGCATGCACATTCCTAAATATATAACTACAACCTGCTCAGTAGATATAATGTTCCTTGTACATACATAATTTCAGGGCTGAGTACTTGGTACTGGATAACCAATAGGGGACTTTTCCCTGAGGAAGACTATTTCCTCTACTCTCAGAAATTCTTACTTGCCTGTACTTTATTGTCTAGGATTCAGGACCCCTGAGAGTTCCCCCTCCCTTGTTAGCAAATCTATTGATGTTGTTATTGTTTAGGTCTTCTTTTTATAAGAGCCAGTTAGAAACAAGCCTAAGCTGTTGGCTGAGTTTTCATAATTAATAATAAGCCTCCATGTTGTGATTTGGGAGCTGGCAGGAAGGACAGAGAAAAACCTGCCTACAAATGGCACCCAACATTTGGCCACATATATCCACACAAGACCTGAGAAAGCTTAAAAAAAAGGTTCTACACACACAAAAACAGAGCCAAACGTGGCTTCCTAGTTTCATGTCTCTCCTCCTGCCACAGTACAGAGACTTGGCTCCCAGCAGCTGCCTGCATACCTGGGCCACCAGTGCTCCAGGAGCTAAGCCACATGGCTACTTAAAGGTTTTGCTTATGCAGATAGAAAAGGTTACAGATATGTAGTAAAACAGGTTCAGATGGAACAAAAAAAACTCTTCCAGGTATAACAATGTGCATAGGCTTTAAAAAAAAAGAAAGAAAAAGGGTATAGTCATAATGTGGAACCAAAATAAGACCAAAATGCTTTCACCCTAAAACTAAGGCCTAAGATTTCTCCTTTTAGGTACAGGCCATGAGTTACTGGAATAAGCCAGGAGTTACTGAAACCAGTCAGTCCAGATTCCAGAAACCAGGAAGTGTAAAAGTACAGAGTCACAAGATAGTCAGGAGATAATGCTGCTGGATTACGGAATGTCCTTTCCTTGGTTCCCTAGGTAACTGACCATAGACTATCCCAACCCTGGTTTCCATAGTGACTGTGTAATCACCAGATACCCCCATCTGGGGGCAGCCAATGAGAAATGGTGACAGGCAACCACCTCCTTAGAAGGAAAATTGGATCGTGATTTCTGGAATTCCTAGACACAAGCCAATCAGAATTGTACCCGTACTAGCACCCCTAAATGATGTAACCTTGTGATTTTTGCCTTTAAAAACTGAGCTTGCAGAGAGGTGGGCACTTCCTCCAGCCTCTACTGCATTGGATCTGTTGGATGAAAATCCCTGCCTAGGCTTGTATTGCTTTTGGATATCCCGAATTAAACCTTGCTTTTGCATTCTGGTACGCTCATCCTTGGTGGTCTCTCTGGGGGTCATGATCTGGGCACAACAATAAAAATAAATAAATAGTTTAAACTAATAAAGTCTTTAAAGGAAGAGTAAAGTAAAAGGGGGGGGATACACAGGAGTCTGGATCCTGTGTGTTATTGTGTTGTCTTTCAACTTTTTTGATGCCAATAAACAAACAATAGCTGCTGAGAGACATCGATTATGGAAACAGCTAAATTAAACCAACCTACATGTTTTAATAATGTCTTAACTTCAAAATGGAAGTAAAACAATATGTTGTGTTGGACAAGAGGTTGTGCTTTTGTCTCCACAGAAAATGAAAGCTGTGGATTCATTCAAGATTAAAGAGGATCAGGCTTGATCAGGAGAGAGCCCCTGGAAATCCTGGCTACAGGTAAAAAAAACTAAACCTAGAAAAACTACAGGACAGGCAATGTAATTTTAACTTGTTCAAACACAAAACAAAAAAATCATCTTTGGCTGGCTTGTGTACAACACAATTACTTGTGTTAATACAGATATGTATGTTACCTTTGAAAGTTTATGTGTTTTCAGAGCAAGGGGACCAGACACCAATGAAAATGGGTGCCCCAGCTTATCCAGTCTCTCAGAGCGCCTCTGTTGCAGTTTCCTCAGAGTTCTGCATCCAGAACAGCTTCAAGGCTGCTGGATGAGATGGTCCAACTTCACAGACTGTTCTAGCCAGGACTTGACCATTATCCTAATTTTCTCAGGGTCCTCCAAAGATTCCAGCACCTCCAGACAACTGCAAATAGTCTAGAGAACACAACACCCACATTCCAAAGAGAAGGGTGGGGGTTTTTGGTTATTCAGTGGGTTATGGATGTTTGTTATTGTTTAGGGGGATTGGTTACAAATTGTTATTGGTAATGGTCAGAAAGAAAGCTAAACAAAGAAAATTAGATGCAGGGATCTTGTTCTGAAGAGGAAAAGGGGGGATATAATATAGAAATGATGAGATAAAGGGTGGATTGTTGGGTCTACTTATAAACAACTGTTACTCTCAAATATTTTACATTGGTATGGATTTTTTTATATTGACACAAATTTAAGGTTATTTTTGTTATACTGTATATATGTTTCTATTCTTGTTTAAGGTATTATACCTATACAGCTCATTAAAAATGTAGTGTATAGTTTTAGTCCTAAAAGCTATTTAGGATAATAAAGAAAAATAGATTAATAGTCATCTATAACAATCAAACTTAGAGTCATATTAGGTATGCTTTCAAAGTTAAACAGTTATATTTTTGGTAGGTAGATGGTTTTCAAACACTTCAAATAGAATATGACATTTTAAATGTTTCATTAACATGGGGCTTTCATGACCACGAAACACGTCTGCTCCTGGCAGCACCAATTTACTTCAGAAAGGATGATGGGCATGGAAGAAACTCCATATGGAGTTTGCTTTCAGTGTGTCAAAACTAGACATTTGGGCAAAAAACTGCTTTTGCCTTGACTGCTGACAGCATGCTGTATGAACTAGACAGTCAGTACAGAAAGGAAAAAGAGACTGTTGAACTTTGCCAAGATAAGGTGGCATGGTCCTTCAAAACTCCTGCTTCATAGAAAAGTCTGCCAGACATTCTTCAGGACACACAGGAAAGTTAGTGCTGAACTTTGCCAAAGCAGGGCAGGACAGTTCTTCAAAATTCCTGCTTCATGAAAAAGTCTGCCAGATATTCTGCAGTACACACAGGAAAGTGACTGCTGAACATTGTCATGACTAGGCAGAACAGTCCTTCAAAATTCCTGATTCATCAAAGTGTCTGCCAGATACTCTACGCCTGTAGGCTGAAGATTGGATGCCCCAACATTGCAGAGAAATCTTGGATGACAGTCCAGGTAGCCAGATGGCTGTCATTTCTGTAGGTTTGGAAGTGGCTTACACTGCACTTCCTGTTTACTCAGGTAATGTTATAACCTTCTGGGGTCTGTGATAGAGTTGAAGACGAGGTAGTCATAGATGAAGTTCTCCTTAGTTATGATAGAAAGTAAATAAGGTACAGAGATTTGGACCCATCAAGATAGAATAAATAATGGACTACTTTCTCCAAATATGCCAAATACAAATAGACTGAACATTGTAAATGTAATTCTTACCTGATAATTGTTCTTACTGTATATAGTTTTACTATGGTAGAATTAAAATTTTTCCTTTTCATTTAGACAAAAGGGAAATGTTGTGGAATAATCTTTTTGTACACTGTGAATATGTGTCACTCAGATTGGTTTAATAAAAAGCTGAATGGCCAATAATGAGGCAAGGTTTTCAGGGCAGAGAAGACACTGGGAAGAAGAAGAAGAAGAAGAAGAAGAAGAAGAAGAAGAAGAAGAAGAAGAAGAAGAAGAAGAAGAAGAAGAAGAAGA
>CABHPR010127472.1:19023-44223 GCA_902168415.1 Peromyscus melanophrys
GAAGAAGAAGAAGAAGAAGAAGAAGAAGAAGAAGAAGAAGAAGAAGAGAGTCTCCATCCAGAGATGGAGGAAGCAGAAAAGTAGCTTGGGTAGTACAGAACAAAGGTAATAAAGCCAAGAGGCAAAAAGCAAATTAATAGAAATGGGTTAATTTAACTTATAAGAGCTTGTTCGAAACATGCCTAAGTTATTGGTCAAACTTTCAAAATTAATAATAAGTCTCTGTGTTGTGATTTGGGAGCTGGCAGGTGGGACAGAAAAATTCACCTAAACTTCATGGGTGTAGCTTTTTTAATATTTCTAGGAGACACAACCTCAGAGAAACATCTTGTTACTCTGTACCTTACTATCTTTCTACCCTTTTTTCTCTATGATTCCTAAGCTTTAGGAGCTGGAGTTGTATTGTAGATCTATCAGTTGGAACTGGGCACCAAATAGTTGCTTGTTCTCTGTATTTTTATTGGTTGCAGTTTTCTGTCATGGTCTCTGCTGAGAAGAGAAATTACTTTGATGAAGAGTGAGAACTACACTTATCAGAAAATATAAGGACAATTACTGAGAATGTAGTTAAGGATTACGCTGGGTTCTCTTTTAAGATCCATGACTTCACTGGATAGCTAACTAAGTTTCCAGTATCAGGTACGGTTTTACCTTATTTAGCCAATCTTAAGTCCAATGAGAAAGCTGTTGGTTACTGCCAAGGTATGCATGCCACTTTTGTGCCTCTTAAGTTTATCATGCATTCTGGTTATTGTTGTGTACTCCATCCATGACTACTGTTTTTATGGGTCTTGGATATTACTTTAAAAAATATGTTTTAACTGGAATAGAATCACAACAGTTTTTCTCCTCCTTTTCCACCTTCAGCCCCTCCCCACTGTCTTCCCTAAAATGCCTCTCTCAAAGGTCCCCCCTCTCAAGTTGATAGCCTCTTGTTATTTGAATATTAATGTTAGATACATATATGTGCATGTATGTGTATGCACAAATGTATACACATAACCTACTGAGGCTGTTACTGTTGTTTATGTGTAGATGGTTTCAAGGCTTACTGCTCTGCACTGGGCAACCAATAAACAGCCTTATCCCTAGGAGGGGCTAATTCTTTCTCTCCCAGTAGCCATTAGTTGCCCATAGTTCTTTGTGTCTAGAGATGGGGCCCAGTGAAGTTTTTTCACTTCAATGTTGATGTGCCCATTGATATTGCATTGTTCTGTTCTTGTTTAAGCAGCTGTTTCTAGGAGATACTGTTTCTGAGCAGATGTCTTGATATTCTGACTCTTATAATCTTTAGACACCTCTCCTGCAATGTTCCATGAGGTGTAGCTGCACAAGCTATGCTGTAAATGCGTCCATTAGGCCTGGGCTCCTCATGATCCATTGATCACTGTATTGGGTCCATTTGTGATTTTTTCTGTTGTGTTCTCTGTTTTATATTCTTTTGTATTTATTTATTTATTTGTTTGTTTGTTTGTTTATTTCACATCCTGATCACAGTTTTTCCTCCCTCTTCTCCCTCTCAGCCCTTCTGCCCCATCTCCCCTCTTTCCCATCCAATCTTTCTCCACCATTTCTCTTCAGAAGAGGGCAGGCCTCCCATGGATATCAACCAGCCATGGTATATCAAGTTGCAATGAGACTAGGTACCTCCTATGCTATTAAAGCTGGGCAAGGCAATCCAGTACGAGGAAAGGGTCCCAAAAGCAGGCAATAGAGTTAGAGATAGCTCCTGATCCAACTGTTAGAAGACCCACAAGAGGGCCAAGCTACACAACTGTAACATATATGCAGAGGGCTTACATCAATCTCATGCAGGCTCCCTGGTTTTTGGTTCAGTCTCTGCAAGCCCACACGAGCCCAGGTTCATTGATGCTGTGGTTTTTCTTGAGGTGTCCTTAACTCTTCTGGCTCCTATAATCCTTCCTCTCCCTCTTCTGCAGGATTCCCTGAGTTCTGCCTAATGTTTGGCTGTGGGTCTCGGCTGGGTCTTGAGGTATATCAATTCCCAATTTTCTGAGAAAGTGCCATATTTATTTCCATAGTGGCTGTACAAGTTTGCACTCCCAACATCAATGGAGGAGTGTTCACCTTGCTACACATCCTTACCAGCATGAGCTGTCACTTGTGTTTTTGATCTTAGCCATTCTGACAGATATAAGATGGAATCTCAAAGTAGTTTTGATTACATTTCTCTGATGGCTAAAGACACTTCTTTAAGTTTTTTTCAGCTATTCAGGTTTCTTCTATTGAGAATTCGCTGTTCATATCTGTAGCCCATTTTTAAATTGTATTGTTTGGTTTGTTGATGTCTAGTTTCTTGAGTCTTTTATATATTTTGGATATTAGCCCTCTGTCAGATGTAGAGTTGGTGGAAACATGCTACAATGGAATGTAGCATGGAACCCAAGGAAACTAAGTAGAGCTCAAGGGGGGATTCATGAATCTCACCGTGAAGGGAAATAGAATAGACATCACAGGTGGACAGGAGAGAAGTCTGGATGGAGGGGATGGAGGTGGGAACAGCCCATTTTCACCCATTCTATAGGCTGCTGTTTTGTTCTATTGATGGTGTCCTTTGCCTTACAGAAGCTTTTCACTTACATGAGGTCCATTTTATTAGTTGTCAGTCTTAGTGCCTGTGCCATTGTTATTCTGTTCAGAAAGTCTTCTCCTGTGCCGATAGGTTCAAGGCTATTCCCCACTTTCTTTTCTATAAGGTTCAATATGTCTGATTATATGTTGAAGTCTTTGATCCACTTGAACTTGAATATTGTTCAGGGATGACAAATATGGATCTATTTGCATTCTTCTACATGCAGCCATACAGTTAGACCAGCACAATTTGTTGAAGATGCTTTCTTTTTTTCCAGTGTGTATTTCTGCCTTCTTTACCAAAAATCAGGTGTCCATATGTGTTGGATTTATGTCTGGCTCTTCAATTCTATTAATCAATTTGTCTGGTTTTATGTTAATAGCATCCAGTATTTATTGCTATAGCTCTGTGGAAGAACTTGAAATCAGAAATGAGGAGACCTCCAGAAGTTATCTCATTGTTCAGGATTCTTTTTAACTAACCTGGGTTTTTTGTTTTTCCATATGAAGTTGAGACTTTTCTAAGTCTGTAAAAATTATGCGGGAATTTTGATGTGAATTGTGTTGAATCTGTACATTGCTTTTGGTAGGATGGCCATATTTACTATGGTATTTCTATCAAACCATTCACGTAGGAGATCTTTCCATCTTCTGATATCTTCTCCAGTTTCTTTCTTCAAAGACTTGACATTCTTATCATACAAGCTTTCACTTACTTGGTTAGAGCTACACCAAGATATTTTATATTATTTGAGGCTATTGTGAAAGGTGTTATTTCCCTGATTCTTCTCTTTCCTCTATTCCTATTATTCTTAGGTTTGGTCTTTTCATAGTGTCCCAGATTTCCTGGATATTTTGTGTCAGGAAGTTTTTAGATTTAACATTTTCTTTGACTAATGAATCCATTTATTCTACCATATCTTCCATGCCTGAGATTCGTTCTTCCATTTCTTGTGTTCTGTTAGCAAAGCTTGCCTTTGTAGTTCCTGATTGCATTCCTAAATTTTTCTTTTTCAGGATTCCCTCAGTTTGTGTTTTCTTTATTCATTATATTTCCATTTTAAGGTCTTGAACAGTTTTATTTGTTTCCTTCAATTGTTTGTTTGGTTTTTCTTGACTTTCTTTAAGGGATTTTTTTCATTTCCTACCATTGTTTTTATTTTCTTGGTTTTCTTTGAGGGATTTATTCATTTCCTCCAGTTGTTTCATTTTCAAATTCTGGATTGTCTTCATTATTTCTACCAGTCTTATATTATCTTTGTATTTTTTTTAGCATCTCTCAGGCATTTGTCATTTTAAATTTTATTCTCTTTATTGAACTGTTTCTTTCTGTCTTCTTTAAAATCTTTAAATACTTTGATAAAGTTTATGTTGTTCTTTTAAATCCCATGTTCTGAAGTCATCTGTGCAATTCTCATTGGTGAACATTTTAAAAAGCCTTTTGGAATTGGAGGGTGAGGAAATCCTTTCTTGATTTCTGATATTGTTGGTATTTTGTAATGAGACATGGACATGTGGAATACCTTTGTTAGTTTTGTCTCTGTTATGGACAGAGTGGGTTGGGGCAGAACATAAGATGTACAGGCCCAGTTGTGCCTAAATGTTGGATACAGCTTTTGTGGAATAAAGGTCAGGTGGACACAGGTGGTGTTGGCATGAAGAATATACACCTTAGTCCAAGTGTGGAGTTTATAAGCAGTTCTGGAGTTTGAGAGAGTATGTGAGGGGAGGATCAGTTAGCCAGGCCCTGGGTGTGTAGGATCTAGCTGGGTAGAGATGTTGGATGTGGTGCTGTAGGGGCCTGTAGGTTGGGGTTAGGCAGGGGAGGTCATAGTGGAGCCTGAAAGTTGAGGGTTGTCCAGGAAGGTGTGGACAGACTAAGCTGGGGTTCTGGATATGGGAACTGGAGTAGATATGGGATCTCAGGGAGGGTGCACAGATGGATGAGACTCTGAAGAAGAAGAATGTACAGAATCTGGATGGGTGTAGAGGTTGGATTGAAGATATTTTTTCCTGCAACCAACATAATTTATTATTTTTTTACATAACATGATTTCTTTATTGATTCTTTGAGAATTTCAAATCATACACCCTAATTCCACTCACCTCCTTCCTCTCACTCCTGCAGCAAATAATCAAAACAAAACAAAACAAAACAAGCAAACATACAAAGACAAAAACAAAGCAAAACAAACAAACAAACAAACAAACCCCAAAACCTCTGTGGTTCTCCATCTTTCCTGCTTCTCCAATACTGCTTCATTCGTCCTGGTGGCATTGGGAGTGGTGTGTCACATAGTACATCCTTTTGTCCAATCAGCTTTACTAGCAAATGATCATTGCAACGAGTCACTGGTCTGGTTCAGTTCTGGTACACCACTATCACTGGATCCTCATCGAAACTGCAAGGATTTTTTTTTAACCCTGTTTCCTCAGGTACTTTTAAAAGATAAACTGGTATTTAATTTTGTCAAATGATTTATGAAGTGATCTTAAAGTTTTCACATTTTATTGTTTCAATATAGTAAAATTCTTTTGCTAGTTTTCTAACATCAAACAACTTGAGTAGCAAATAGCTCACTTAGTCATGGTATACAACTTTTCCATATTTGGTAGATAATTTTAGTTACTATATTCTTTAGGGTCAGTTGAGGGAGTTCTATTTTCAGGAGAGATAGAGGTATGCTAATTTCTTTATTGATTCTTTGAGAATTTCCAGTGATGCCTTTATTTCCCTCTCAGTTAATGATCGCCTCAACACACTGGTTAGGAAGCATTCCTGAGGTTAAATGTGGTTGATTTTTTTTTCCTAATGTTTGATAGAATTGACCAATGAAATAGGCTGACTGTGGAGTTTTTAATTTAAATTTTATGTTGTAATTAAAAAATACTAATTTGGACTCTTTAATAAGCAAAGAATTATTAGGGCTATTTCTTGTTGAGGAAAATTTAGAAGCCTGTATGTTTTAGTAAAGCTATTATTTCCAGGTTGTTGGATTTATTAGTATAAATATGTTCACAGGATTCTATTAGAATCTTCCTACTTTAGTTAGTGTGTAATGGAATGCTTTATATTTTAGTGCTTGTAAAGTTTATAGCAATGTTCACTCTCAATATTTTCATCAATTGTGTGTTTTTATTTCTTGATAATTTTAAACAGAAGTTTAGTAGTTTTATTGATAATTTCAAAGAATCACATTTTGATTTCATTACTTTTCCTTGTTTTGAGGTTTTGAATTAAGGTCTCCCTGTATAGCCCGTGCTGGCTATTAACTAACAGTCCTGCTGTCTCAGCCTTAAGTGTTGGCATCACAGGTGTGTGCCACCATACCTTCTCTTTTAATTGTTTTCAATATTTTATAAATATATAAATGCATTACATATTTATTACTTTAATCTGTCTAGTTACCTTGGTTTTTGCTTGTTCTTTCTTTTCTTGTACCTTTCATTGAGTTGGTATTGATGATTTTAGGACTTTCTGTTCTTCTAATATGGGCATTGAAATACATAAACTTACATTTGAGAATTGCTTCAAATATCATGCTTTCAGGTTGGATCCATGATTTCTTCAAAATCCAAAATCTATAGATGGTCAAGTTACTTACATAAAATAGCATACTATTCTCATATCTATTCACATCTCATATGCTTAAAATCATCTCTAGATTTATTATGCCCAATGCAATATAAATGCTATGCAAGCAGATGAACTGAATTTCCAGTATGTAATAATGAGACAAATGTCTGCACATGTACAGTATAGACACACTTTCCTTTAAAATAGTTTTTCATCCATAATTGTTTGAATCCCTGGAAATAGAACCCACAGATATAGAAGGTAAACTATCTTAAAACTTTATTTTCATAAAGTTCAAAGTATTTAATAATTTATTTAGTCACTGTTTCTTTAGTTATTTATTACGTAGAAGTGTGTCATTAATTTCCACATAATTGAATGTTATCTGTATATTTCAGAGAGACTCTTACCAGGATTTTACTTTTGCTTATTTTATTTATTTATTTATTTATTTATTTATTTATTTATTTATTTATTTATTTATTTATCTGTCTATCTATCTATCTATCTATCTATCTATCTATCTATCTATCTATCTATCTATAGACAATGTCTTACAATGTAGCCTAGGCTGACCTGGAACTCACTCTGTAGCACTGGCTGGCCTCAGACTCATGCAATTCTCCTGCTCCAGATTCTGAGCCCTAGGGCTAAAGTCCTGTATCTCCGTGCCTAATTATTACTAGTTTTTAACTGAACTCCATCATTGTCACAATATATTATCAAATTTCTATCCTTTTAAATTAGTCTAACATATGACCTATATTCATAAAATCTCCATATCCATTTAACAAAAACATATGTTCTATCACTGTTGTCTATACTGTCACACTTAAATCAATTAAGTGAAATTTTAAAAATAGTACTATTTAACTCTGACTTCTTGGTTCATCAACTGCCGAGAGAGTAGGTGGTAAGATAATCAAATACAGTTGTGGATTTGTCTGTTCCTTCTTTTGAATCTATTATTTTTGGATCATGTATTTTAATGTTCTTTATTAGATGTGCATGTGCTGCGTGTGACACTATTCCTGGAGACATGTGAGTAATCAAGTCAGATAGACCACTGATAGCAGACCCAAGTAGCGATACCAATAAAGCACAACTTAGTGAATCAGAGTTACAGGGTTATAAGAGTATGGCTGAGAGGTCATTTACAAAAGCAGGGCTATCTTTTATTTATTTGTTACTAAATTTATTTATTTATTTTATATACCAACTACAGTTTCCCCTCCTTCCTCTCCTCCCATTCCTTCCCCCATCTCCCTTCTATCACTCCTACATCCACTACTCAGAAAGGGTTCTATGGTGACAATTAGGGTAGTCACCAATCAAGCAGGGATATCTCAATGGCAGCAGCATCACCACAAGCCCACCATGGGTGATAAGTCACAAAGTTGAAACCCTACAGCACTCTGTATGACTTGCTCATCAATTTGGAGAGGCTCCTCTTCTCAGCTATTATATAACCTTGGGGAAGGAGGGAACCTTGTGTATCTGCTAAGTTTCAGAGACTTCCTGAGATTTCTGAGTTGTTTACTTTCTGCATATTAAGGAGCTATTTTTAAAAAACTTTCTAGGTCTTAACAAGCTATGGAGGAAATTACTACACAATACATGAATTTAGGATTGCACAGCTGGGAGTGGTAGCTCACAACTTTAATCTTTGCATTGGGAGGCGGAAGCAGGTGGATTTCTATGAATCTGAGACTGGCCTAGCCTGCATAGTGAATTCCAGAATAGTCAGAGATATGTAGAGAGACCCTGTTTCAAAAATAAAAATAAAAAATAAAAAAGACTACTTACTGTTTAAATTAGTTGTGGTATGTCTTTCTTAGTTAGGGTTTCTATTGCTGTAAAGAGACACCATGACCACCTCAATTCTTATAAAGGAAAACATCAAATTGGGGCTGGCTTACAGTTTCAGAGGTTTAGTTCATTATCATCCTGGTAGGACATGGCAGACATGGTGCTGGAGAAGGAACTGAGAGTTCTACGTCTTGATCTGCAGGCAACAGGGAATGAACTGTCTTCCTCACTGGGCATAGCTTGAGCATAAATCTCAAAGCTTACATCCACAATGTCACACTTCCTGCAACAGGGCTACACCTTCTAATAGTGCCACATCCTGTGGGCCAGGCATTCAAACTCATGAGACTATGGGGGCCATTCCTTTTCAAACCACCACCATGTCCGTTACCAGAAGTAGATATTTTGGATTTGAAGTTCTGTTTACCTGGTATGTAGCAGCCCCAGATTTTGATGCTTAGCATGTTGTGGTATATTTCACATCCTTGTATTTTCAGTTATTTACTTCTTTATATTTAAAGTGGACTTTCTCTAGTCTACACGAATAGAGACTTTTTTTGGTACTACAACCTGTCTTTTATTAGTGTGTTTAACCCATTTATGTCAGTTTAATCACCAGCATGTTTCGGTTTCGGTCTACTATCTTGTCATTCTTTGTCCTATTTGTTCTTGACTCGTTTTCCATTTTTTTTATTGTTTTAATAAAATACTTTTAGGTTTCTAGTTTTCTCTCTTTTTAGCTTATTACATACACAACCTCATTTTACTAGTGGTTGTATTGGGGCTTGTAACATCTAACTATCATTTATCACTATCTACTTTCATGTCTCATCTGTCATATACAAGTATTAAGATAGTATCATTTTTCTGTTCTTTGGGATTTTTTTTTGTTACACATTACTTCTAAATATGTCAAAAAACCCATTATACACATTAATCACTCTTTAAGAAAAGTATTTTACTACATGTATTTGTATGTGTGTGTGTGTTCATGTTTATGTAGGTAGCACATGTCTATGGAGCTGTGTGAACACACATGTATGCATGTATACAGAGGCCAGAGGGTAAGCTTGATTGCCATTCCTTAAGAACTATCTACCTTACTTTTAGAGACAGTTTTCCATTGTCCTGGAGGTCACCATGGGTCATCATGGGTCACCATGGGTAGTCAGTCATCTCCAGGGATCTGCCTGCCTCCACTTCCCTAGCAGAGTAATTAAAAGCTCCTCCCCACACTGACCTTTTATTAGCTACCTAGTCTCTGTGATCATTCTGATTGGAACAGACATATATCAGTTTCAACACCTAACATCCACATAGGAGAGAAAATGGCAATATTTGTCTTTCTAGATCTTGGTTACCTCACTCAGGACAATTTATTCTAGGTCTATCCATTTACCTGAAAACTTCATAATTTTATTTTTTAACAGCTGAATAATATCCCACTATATAAATGTGCTAAATAGTCATCATCCTTTCATGTTTTTTCCAACATAATATTTTATTGATTATTTGGGATTTTCATACAATGCATCCTGATCACACTTACTTCTCACTCCTCGAAGGTACACCCTCCCATACTTCCCACCCCCTCCCCCCAAAATACACCAGATCCAATTTGTGTTGCCCATATACTCATTGGAGCATGACCAAACTCCCAGTCGCCAGCTCTTTAAAGACAATGTTGGCATTCAGACCTGCCCCTTGGGGATCCACCCAGTATCCTGACATCATCTTATATAATGCCCCCTTAAAGGGAAAAAAAATTCCTCCCTCCCCTTTCTTCCTTCCCTCAGCATGAGGTAGTGCGCACCTCCAATTTCTCTCTCTCTCTCTCTCTCTCTCTCTCTCTCTCTCTCTCTCTCTCTCTCTCCCTTTTCTATCCCCTCTCCCCTCCCCCTTTAATATGAAACTTTCCACGTGGATGTATAGTGTGAGTAACTTTTCTCTGTGCCCCCTTTCCGCAGTCCCCAGGGTGTGTCTCCTAGGCTCAAACCCTCCAAGGCCTCTTGCATTCGGTTTTACAACATTGATACCATGACTCGGCAGGCCCTCCTGGCATTTTCTCCTACCCTCTGGCAGTCTGAGAAACACTGAGACCTTGTACCTTCCCACACCATCACTTTTCCAACTGGAGGGTCCCTGGGATCCTTCTTCCTATCGGTATCCCACCCCTTTACAGAAGCCATCAATTGTGAAGAACTGCACTTTAGCATCTTTATAAAACATTTTAAGGAGTCTCTTTAGTGGCTTCCTGTCTGTACTGTTTCTCTTTGGGGGGTTGCGGGTAGGGGTGGGTTGTCTCAGAAGCATTCAGTGTTTCTCCATTCTCAGTTATGAGTCTGCAGACATTGATACCACTGCAAAAGACGCTTCCTTGCCCATAAAAGCCAGGGCAGCATAGACCATGGACCTTAAAATGGCCTCTCTTGGTGGTAGCAGCTCAGACCACAGACATCAACATGGTACCCTGTGGCAGCACAGGCCATGGAGGCCTGTTGAGGGTGCTTAATTCAGAGATATCTTGCTGCTGAGAGCCAGGCTGATCATGCAGCTGGACAGTGCATTTAGGGACAGAACCTGTGTGAGCTTCAGGCGGCTACACATCACACTCCCTGCACTATTGGGTGATGGCATGCTTCTTTGTCCACCACAGTGGCACTCTTATACCTGCCTCTGCTGCCGCGTCTCTAGTTCTGCCTCTCCCTGTCACATGTTCGCCTCTCCATTCTGCCATCTTTCCCACGCCTCCATTGCACAGTCATCCATTAAAGCGGCCTTGTACTCTGCTGTGTTTTGCCCTAACAGTTTTACATGCAAATACTTATTGCAATGAGTCATTGGTCTGCTCCAAGATTTTTGGTTTCTGAAGCATCGTAAATGCTGGACTACCACTGAGACTCGTCTCAGATATCTCGTTGTTGTCCAGAGTCAGGGTGATCTTACAGCTGAGCATTGCATCCGGGGACAGAATGCACATGAGCCCCAGGCCCCTGCACACCTCCCTGCCCTCAGGCAAGCAGCACGAGTTGCAGCAGTTTCAGTTCCATGCTTCAGGCTAGACCCACTGGCCAGAGCCTCCCAGCCAGGCAAAAACCAGGCCTACTCAGCAAGGACACAGTCCTTTGGTGGTTTTGGCTGCACTTCCCATACCCATCACTGCTGCATCTCTAGTTTTTCATTCTCACACCTGCCGCCACTGTGTGGCCCAGTTCTGCCATCTCTCTCCAGTTTCATGAGACCACTTTTTAAAAACATCTTCTCATAAGGTCTTCCTTTTTAAAACGTTGTTCTGGAGATACTGAGTGTTCTACAGATTCATCCTCTACTGCCACAACCCCCCCTTGAAGCCTCTGTGGGTCTCTCAGGCTCCTCGGAATGGGTCCATGGTCCCACAGGTGCTGCCAGCCCGTGCCATCTTGAATCAAGTTTCATTTGTTTATGGGTCTCTAGGCTGCGGTCAATTTGGGGCTATTATGAACAGAGTAGCAATGAACATCAAGTAACTATACTAAGATGTGAAGTCCTTGGGTATATGCCCAAGAGTTATCAACATCTTGTGGTAGATCAATCTTCAGCTTTTTAAGGAATCATCACACTGGCTTCCTTTGTGTTCGTACCAGTTTGCATTCCCACCAACAAGGAATAAGTTCTCTCCATTCCCTGCATCCTTGCCAGCATGTGATGTCATTTGTTTTGTTGATCTTGGCCATTCTGATTGGGGTAAAGTGAAATCTCAAAGGCACTTTAATTCTAATTTCCCTAATGTCTAAGGCTATGGAACTTTTAAAAAGTGTTCCCCAGTCATTTGTGTTTTACGTTTCATCTTTTGAGAACTCTTGGTTAATTTCTATGCCCCATTTTTAATTGGTTTATCAGTTTTCTCAATGTTCAGGTGGTTGTTTGGTGGCAGTGTTCTTTGTTTATTCTAGAATTAACCTTCTATTAGATGTATAATTGGTATTTTTTCTTGCATTCTGTAGGCTGCTGCTTTGCTCAGATGATGTTGTCCTTTGCTGTAAAGGAGCCTTCCAGCTTCGAGAGGCCCATTTATTAATTGTTGGTATTGGTGCCTGTGTCATTGGTGTTCTGTCCGGAAAATCCTTTACTGTGTCAGTGAGTTCAAGACTATTCCCAGCTTTTTTTCCCCCTATCAGATAAAAGATCTGGTCTTACACTGAAGACTGTCTTAGGATTTTATTTCTGTGAAGAGACACCATGACCACCTCACTTACAAAGGAAAACTTTTAATTGGAGCTGACTTACAGTTTCAGAGGTTTAGTCCATTATTGTCATGGCAGGAAACATGGCAACATGCAGGCACACATGATGCTGGAGAAGGAGCTGAGGGTTCTACATCTGGATCCTTAGGCAGAGAACTGGCTTGAGCTTCTGAGACTTCAAAGCCCAATCTACTCCTCCAACAAAACCACATCTACTCCAACAAGGCCACACCTCCTAATAATACTACCACTCCAAGCATTCAAACACATGAGTCTATGGGGGCCACTCCTATTCAAACCACCACAAGGACCTTCAGTTTGACAGCACTATTTGTGGAAGATTCTGTCTTTTCTATAGTGTATTTTTAGCTTGTTTGTTAAACCCAGATGCCTGTAGGTGTGTAAAATTTTAACTAGATCTTCATTACTATTCTACTGATCAATATATCTATTTTGTGCCACTATCAGGCTGTTTTTATTACTATAGCTCTGTAGTAAAACTTGAGATCTGGGATGGTAACATATCTAGCAGTTCTTTTGTATTTCAGAATTGTTTTAGCTGTGATTTTTTAATGTATTTCCATATGAAGTCAAAGATTGTATTTTCAATTTCTGTGAAGAGCTGTGTTAGGAGCTGCATTGAATCTGTAGATTGTTTTTGGTAGAATGGCCATTCTCACAATACGAATCCTAGAATTCATGAGCATTTTCTGGTGTCTCCTTCAATTTCTTTCCCCAAGATTCTGTTATACAAACCTTTCACTTGATCAGTGTCTTAGTTAGGGTTTCTATCACTGTGATAAAACACCATGACCAAAAGCAACAAGGGGAGGAAAGAGTTAATTTCAGCTTACAATTGTAGTCCATTATGTAGGGAAGACAGGAAAAGAGCTCAAAGAGGGGGGATCTGGAAGCAGGAACTGATGCCAAGGTCATGAAGGAGTCCTGTTCATTGGCGTGCTTTTCATGGTTTGCTCAGCCTTATTCTTTTTTTTTTTAATCTCTTTTTATTTATTTTTTGTTCTTTTTGTTGAAAATAGATTTTTCACGCAATATATTCTGATTACCGTTTCCCTCCCCTAACTTCTCCCAGATCCTACCAACCTCTCCACACACCCAAATCCAGACCCTTTCTTGCTCTCTCATTAGAAAGGAAGAAAGCATCTAAAAGAGAAAGAAAAATTTAAAAAATGATAAAATAAGATGAAATAAAACAAACAAATGTGAACAGGACAAAACAAACAAATGAACAACAAAAGGAGCCAAAGGAAACGCAGAAGACACACACGTAGAATTCTGCTTTGTCAGATGTGAAAACAGTAATTGTGCCAGACATTCAAATACGAACTAATGACAAGACTCCTCGAGTTATTCTGCAGCACAGACGGAAGGAACACCTCCTAATTCTTTTTCCTCAGCAACTATTGCCCTGATATAAAAACTGCACAATGATACAATCAGAAAAGGAAGCTATAGACAAATATACCTTATTAACATAGATATAAAATATCTCAATAAAATACTTGCAAACTGAATTCAAGAATATATTAAAAAGATTATTCACCATGATCAAGTTGGTTTCACCTGAGAGATATGTGGGGATAGTTCAATATAAATAAATCAATAAGTGTTATCTACCAAATGAACAACTAAAAGACAAAAACCACAGATCATCTCATTAGATACAGAAAAGGTCTGTGACAGAATCTAACACCCCTTCATGATAAAAGTCCTGGAGAGACTAGGAATACAAGGGACAGACCTCAATACAATAGCAGCAATTCATAGCAAGTCCAATGCCAACATTAACTTAGAGTTAAAAGAATTCCTACTAAAATCAGGAACAAGACAAGGGTATCCCCTCTCTCCATGTCTATTCAATGTAGTACTTTAATTCTTAGCTAGAGCAACAAGACAACTGAAGGTGATCAAATGGATACAAATCGGAAAGGAAGAAGTCAAGATGTCTTTATTTGTAGATGGTACATTTTATACATTAAAGACCCCAAAGAACTCACCCAGAAACTTTCATAGTTGATAAGCAGGTTCAGAGAAGTAGCAGTTTACAAAATTAACACACAAAAATCAGTAGTCTTCCTATATAAAAATGATAAATGGACTGAGAAAGAAATCACAGAAATAATACCTTTTACAATAACCTAAAATATATATATATCTTGGGATAATTCTAAACAAGTGTTCTGGCTAATTGTATGTCAACTTGAGACAAGCTGGAGTCACTTGGGAAGAAGGAACCTCAGTTGAGAAAACTTACTACCAGATTGGCCAGTGGCCAAGCCTCTGATGCATTTTCTTAATTATGTTTGTTATGGAAGGGTCCAGCTCACTGTGGGCAGTACCACTTCCGGGCTGGTCATCCTGGATGCTGTAAGTAAGCAGGCTGAGCAAGCCAAGTAAGCAGGAGATGGGCTAGAATGAATGACTAAAAGGGAAGGGATGTTTAAACAGGGAAGAACCAGGAGGAACCCTGGACCTGAGTCTGTACCAAGAGGCCAAGTCCCCAGAGAATGGAGTTGGCTGGGAGGACGGGCTAATACCGGCCTACAGCAGCAAGGCCAAGAGCATGTCTGGAGAGGTCATAATGGAGGGACTGTGGAGAAGGATAAATGTTGCTTACCTGTGTCCCAGCCAAATGTGGCATCTGTGGGGTCCTTAATAGAGAGTTGAGGTTTCTATTGCTGTGATAAAATACCATGACCTATACACAATGGAGTACTACTCAGCAATAAAAACAATGATATCATGAAATTTGAAAGGCAAATGGATAGAACTAGAAAATATCATCCAGAGTGAGGTAACCCAGACTCAAAAGGACAAACATAGTATGTACTCACTCATAAGTGGATACTAAATGGGAAGGAAGAGATGGCCAGACTGCAACCCACAACTCCAGAGAGGCTAGCTAACAGGGAAAGACCCTAGGAGGGACACATGGATGACCCAGGAAAGGAGAAGTGGATGAGATCTACATGAGTGGACTGGGTGTGGGGGGTTGGCAGAGGGCAAGGAGTGGGGGATGAGAACATAGGGAAATGGGAGGGTCAAGCTGGAACAGAGACAGAGTGGGAGGGCAGGGAGGGAGAAATCATAATAGATGAGGACATCATAGGAATAGGAAGAGGCGGGGTTCTGGAGAGGCTCTCAGGAATCCACAAGGATGACCCCACCTTGGACTGCTGGCAGTGATCCAGAGGGTGCCTGGACTGGTCTACTCTGGTGACCGGTCTAGCGAATACCTTAGCTGTCATCATAGAGCCTTTGTCCAGTGACAGATGGAGGCAGATACAGAGATCCATGGCCAAGCACCAGGCTGAGCTTCAGGAATCCAATCGATGAGAGAGAGGAGGGATTCTGCAGGCGGGGGACATTGAGATCATGATGGGAAGACGTGCAGAGATGGCCGGTCACACTAGTGGAAGCCCATGAACTGTGGACTGATGGCTGTGGAGCCCCCATGGGACTGGACTAGGCCCTCTGGACACGGAAGATGGTTGTTTGGCTTGAACTGTTTGGGGGGGCACCCAGACAGGGGGATCAGGATCTGTCCCTGGTGCATGGGCAGGCTTTTGGGAATCTAGTGCCTGTGGTGTGACACCTTGCACAGCCTTGGTGCAGTGGGAAGGGGCTTGGGCCTGCTTAGGCTCAGTGTGCCAGGCTCTGCTGACTCCCCATTGATTTGGTAGATGTGGGAATGTGGGGTGGCTTGGGAGAGAGGGTTGGGGGGGTGGGAAGAGGGAGGAGATGGGATCTGTGGGTGGTATGTAGAGTGAGTAGAAAAAATTTCTTAATAAAGAAAAATGAAAAATAAAATAAAAAAAAATACCACGACCAAAAGCAACTTGAGGAGGAAAGAGTTTATTCAGATTACACTACCACATCACATTTTATCACCACAGTAAGTCAGGACAGGAACTCAAACGGCAGGGGCCTGGAGTCAGGAGCTGATGCAGAGGCCATGAGGGGTGCTGCTTACTGGCTTGCTCCTCATAGCTTGCTCAGTTTGTTTTCTTATACACCCCAGGGCATCTGCCCAGGAGTGGTACCACCTACAATAGGCTGAGCCCTTCCACATCAATCATCAACCAAGAAGATGCTTGGGAGCCCATTCTTGTGGAAAAGTCTTTTCAATTATGATTCCTTTTTCCAGATGACTGTACCTTGTGTCATGTTGACATAAAAGCTAGCTGGCACAAGAGCTGTTTTGCAGATAAGTGGGGAGCCATAAGGATTGGAGATGGGCTAGAAGGAACAGCTGAAAGTAGGGTGGAGAAGGACTAGTGGAACCCCTGAACCCTGGGTCTCCAACAAGAGGGCACGTGGGATCTCTCTCTCTCCCTTCCTTCCTTCCTTCCTTCCTTCCTTCCTTCCTTCCTTCCTTCCTTCCTTCCTTCCTTCCTTCCTTCCTTCCTTCCTTCCTTCCTTCCTTTAGCTCAATGATATTCTGTTCTCGATGGACACTGCTTTTCATACTACATTCATTTCACACTGCATCCATTTATCTACTGATGGAAATTCTTATTTCTTACGTGCTTAGCTATTATAAACAATGCTACCACAAATACAGGAGTGTATACTTCTCTTTGGAATCCTGATATCAGTTTCTTTCACCATATACTTAAAATGTGTGTGGGGTAGGATGTAGTTTAGTCCTGTGTATCAGGAATCTTAGAAGGTCTTATTAATAAAATTAAACCTGAGGCCAGTTATTGGGGTGAATGCTGGAAGATCAGAGAAGCAGAAAAAGCCACAGCTTCCTCACCTTGCCAATTCCTCAGCTGACTCTGTTTCCTCAGACTGGCAGCCTCTCAGTCCTCATCCCGAATGAATCTCAGCTGAATTGTGCTGCTCCAAAGCCTGAAAGCTTAACCAGCCAAATGCTTCTAGTTCCTGGTCTTCACGCCTTATATACCTTTCTGCTATCTGCCATCACTCCCTGGGATTAAAGGCTCACTTCTTGGGATTAAAGGTGTGTGTCACCATGCCTGGCTGTTTCTAGTGTGGGCTTGAATTTACAGAGATCCAGAGGGATTTCTGCCTCTGGAATGCTAGGATTAAAGGCGTGAAAGGCGTGTGCTACACGCCTTTAATTAAAGGCCTATCCTCTATGTTTAATATTGTGGCTGTTCTCTTCTCTGACCCCAGATAAGTTTATTAGAGTGCACAATATTTTGGGAAACACAATACCACCACAGTCCTGCAAAGTTTTAGGGCTTTGAGTATTCTGGGTAAATACTGAGACACTGAGCCTTATCCTTAACACAAAGAAAAAATGTGAATTGTTAGGTATATAGTTGTTATGTGTTTAATTTTTGACAAATATTTATAGTACTTTCTATTATGATTACACTAATTTGCATTCCCACTGAAAATATGCAGGATTCTCTTTTCTCCACATACCTATCGCCATTCTTTTTGAAAATAACGGACCACTCTGGCTGTTTAAGTTACCATCTCATTTTCAGATTAGCATTTCTCTGATTATTACTGATACTATTATTATTAGAATGATATAGTGGGGGAGAAGCAGTGGTTTAACTAAAATGCTTCAGTACAGCATACGATGAAAATATTTCTAGACACTAGGACTTTGGTGGGTTCCTTTTGCTTACGAAAATTAGTTAGATGGAGTCCCGTGATGAATTAAATAGTTAATTAAACCAGTTTTTGTTTAGATTTGGAGATGTAGGGAAAACTGTTAGGAAGTGGAAATAGAAGCACTTTTAATTTTATTAAGGAAGCTGCCCTACTTCCTACAATTAGAAAATCCTGCTTATTTCACCAATACGCAGATATTTGGGACAAAGACTATTTGAAATATATATATATATATATATATTTCATGTAAACCACACAAGTCATTACGTCCTTCATAAGGTAGTCAAATATCCTAGAAATATTTCTCGCTGTTCTCTAACAAATTGCCACCAGACCTTATAATGCTTCAATCTTGTTTAGATTTTCATAAAATCTCATGTCATTCAAAAAATGTCAACCTGCAGGTCAAAGGATATATGGCTTTGAAGATGAACCCTCAATTTCAAATTCCTTTTGAATTCGTATTAAGTTACATAATGTTGTAAGAAAAGAGAAAGGCTGCATATGTTGTCAAACCTAATGGCAAAAATTGCACAGAATTAGCTAATTAAACAGGTCGATTCTGACTCAAGCCAGGTGAATGTCCCAGTCTGTCAGTGAATGTCCTTTGACAGAGGTCATAGATCTCTAGGGTTGATATTTTTAACACTGTTGTGATACTTTTTAAATGGCCACTCTAATTAGCATGTGCCCAAGACTTATAAAGAGCTTAATCTGGATTCATAAATACTGAAAGGAAATGGAGAAGATAATAGTATGTTATTGTGTACATAAATATTGTTTATGTGGAAAGAGTTACTGATGGAAGCTGGGGAGAGGGCAAGTGAATGAAACTCTGACATTAAGAGTTTTTGATAATGAAGTGATAACAAACTATTTTCAGGGCTCACAGTTCATTGTCAAACCTCAGTGAGTGAATGTAGCCAGTCAATGAAAATGTTCTCAATAAATCATTGATTTTTACCATCACTACCATAAGACAGTGAACATGTAGAGATACTTTATATTCGTGGAGTTCTTCTGATAAGTTTAGTTACGTTTATTCCATCTAAGACATCCTGTGGTCACTGCCTGCACTTTGTTCCAGCTCTCTATGTCCATCTCTGTTGTAAAAAGTAATAGCCTGCTATAAATGTTATAAGTGTGTGTATTCCCAATGCACTGATATGGAAACTTAGAAAATGCAAGTATAGTGGTCTCCTTTTATCCATGGGAAATACTTGCAAGATCTCAGTAAATGCCTGGAACCCTAAACATACTGATTTTTTTCTAACACATGATATAAACTTTATCTATGATAAAGTTTAAGTTATAAATTAGGCAAAAGAAAAGATTAACAACATTAATAAACTAGAACAATTAGAATAAAACCCTGTAGCAAAATTTTCAACAGCCCTACTTTTACAGTTGGGGCTGTTTTGAAGTGAAATTAAGTTACTTGAGCATAAGCACTGTGAAACCATAACAGATTATGTTAAAAAAGAAGCCACTCTGAAGTAATTAACAGGAATGTAGCACATACAATGTGTGGGGATATACAGGGCAAACAGTCACATAGCACATACACTGTGTGGGTATATAGGACAAAGGAATGATTCAGGTTCTAGCTGTAACAGAATAAAATGGTGTGAGATTTCACTGAATTATTCAAAGTGAGATGCAATTCTAAGCAGTATCGTATATTTCTGGAGGTTTTGGTTTTGCATTTTTGGACCATAGTTGAGTACAGTTAACTGAATGGTAGAAAGTGAAACCACAAATAGGAGATTGCCATTTAGTGCTGTTAGTCTTGGAATCCCTTAAAGTGTACTGAGTCACAGAAATAATCCAATAAAAACTAAATCATTTGACATATAATTTGAGGGAGCCCCATAACTGTATGAAATTTAGTTCTCAAGACACAAAACTATAAATAGTAACGCTCTTTCCCTATTGGAAGAGTTTTCACTTCACTATTCAAAATAGCTGTCTCCTCGTTAGCAAGTAGATCATTCAGTTTTCTGTCACTGTGACAAATATCTGAACACACCCACTAACCTACTTCCTCCAACTAGGGCCACCTCTGATTTCTACCACTTCCCAACAATACCATTGTATCATGAATCCATCAAGGAATTAATCCATGCATTAGGTCAGAGCTCCCAAGATCCAATCACTTTCCAAAAGCCCAGCAGCTGGCATTCAATCCATTAACACATGAGGTTTTGAAGGATGCTACAGACTTAAACCATAACAGCAAGGATTCAAGGAGACAGTGTGCAAATGAAAATGTCACTTCCAATTTAGAGATGATTGTCTCTAAAGGCCCCATCCTCTGAGGACCTGTATATGGTGACCTCTGATAACTCCCACCAATCTGCATTTTAAGAAAGCAGGACTCCTGTGTCTGGGGTCTTGAGATATCATTCAGGTGCTATTTATTTTTCCTAACATCAAGCAGCAATACAGAAATTGAATACCAAAAGCATGCGGGTACACCGTAGCTGGTATGCTGAATCATAGAGAACACAGTTTGATGCTGAGATTCAAGGTGCTTAAAAAGCAGTAGCAATTGTCACAGAATACATTACAGAATCAAGGACAAGTGTCGAAATTAGAGTATTACAAATGTAGTGGAAGTCAGAGTAAGGAAGGAGAAGGAGTTGTCCATTGCAGGATTGTTGTCTGTGTAGTAGGGCACCCAAGTTTGCTCTCCCTGAGTCACTTTGTATGACCCAACTTCTAACATAATTTAAACACTTATGCAAAGCACTAAGTTTTTGTTTTGTGATTCTCCAATAAGTAGTGAAAAAACTCAGGTCATTTAAGAGGGTGAGAGAAATATCTAGAATAATAGTGAATAGTTGTTAGAAGAAGCAAGTGCTTCTGTTTAAAATAGAAGCCATGATCTACAACTGTACTTAAACCTAAGGTTTAAGGTGAAAGAGAAAAAAAAAAAAAACAAATTGAACCCAAAGCTGGAAACAGCAGTTTCTCAATGACATAAGGGGCTATGTGAAAAACTCTCAGCTACCGCACTATTTTTATTTGCAGAAAATGTAATCTTAAATACAAGAGAGACCACCAAAACCACAGAAGTTACCACCCATAAACAAATGCACTAGTTTCTGACCACAAGATTAATGTGTTCTGAAACAATGAGCATTTACAGCCATCAAAACAATTAAGATCAAATAGGAGTTTAACAATTCACTCAATAACCTTATCAAGTATGTGTGTTACACAATTTACTGAGAGAATATACTTGTTTGTATATATGTTGAACATTCACAAAGTTTGATCGTGAGGTTATTCATGAAGATACTTAAATTCAAAATAACAGTCACATTACAGTAACACATTTTAGTGTAGGTAGACTTATATTAGAAATAAAACAATTTTAAGTGACTCAAAAATATATGAACTTGAAAATTAAAGCACACACTTATATTCTTCTGAAAGAAAAAGGAATCAAAACTGGTACTACAAATTCTCTGCAAAATAAGAAAAGAATACATCAAAAGCAATGAAGCACAGTAAAAGAAGCCCACACTGAAAACATTTTAGCCTTAAATGGCTTGACTATTATTGTAATGCTTTAATTTACAGGTGTCTGTGTACACATACCTGTGAGTGCCTGTGGAGGCCAGCAGAGGGCATCAGATCACTTGGAGCTGGAGTTGTGGGCAGTTTCGAGCTGCCTGCTATAGGTGCCTGGAAACTGAACTCGGCTTCTTTATAGGAGCAACATCGGCTCTTAACCTCTGAAAAGTTGCTCCAGCCACAAATTGCTTAGTTATTAAAACAGAAATAATAATATAGTGGAAACTGCTGTTCATCATAACACATTCCAAAAAGCAATAGCAGTTTCTAAAAGTAGTGATAAAGCAATAAAAATCAATAAGAACAAAATTAAAGCAAAGATAAAAAATAAAACAAGCTTGTCCCTTTTGAAAGAACACAAAAGAAAGACTCATGTGCATATGCAAGCTATGGGAGGGGGGGGGCGACTCAGATACAATACATATCTAGGGGAGATTTGAATTATGAGAATATTTTTTCTATTGTCACAAACTAGAAGTTATCTATCAACCTATCATCTACCATCTGTTCACTTATCTATCTACCTACCTATTTATGTATACAGTATTTCACGACCTAATCATACCAGGCTTCAGGATTCTCTGTTATTATCTAAGACACTTGAAAAATCCAAACTAGAGTAATGACAATCTCCATGGCCATCTGTTGGGCTCAGTGCTGTATTGTGCAGGGCTAGCTTCATGGACAACAGCCTCATGCAGTTTTATGGGCCTTGTTGTCAGAGGGGCTATAGGCTTGGGGTTTAATCTTTTTTGGCCAATATCTCACTAATTATTTTTTCCTGAACTCATGTTTTGGAACTGAAGTCCAATAAGATAATGGAAGTAGGAAGGGCAAAGGCAGAGATGGAATCTGGCACCACATGAAGATCTTGGCCACCACTGTCTTCTGCCACCGATCTGCTTTCTGGGCCGAATTCTTATCTGTGTGCCATTCCACTCTCAGTTACACCTCATCCACAGGTCACTACAACGTTCAACTTTCTATCAAGCTTGTATTTGAAGGCATGAAAGGAACCAGAGCTAGGTATCTGCAAAGACCTCATGAAATTGGGCGGCAGAGCCTCAAGGCACAATGGGCTTTGGACCGTTGTCACTGTTCTGGCAAATCTTTTATTCTCCTCCATCCAATAGAAGGTCACCCTTCTGTGTTTGGAGCTATAACAGTGGGCCCCAATGTACAACAAAGATACTTGGCTTGGTTTTCCTGCCCCTGGGTGGGCCATAAAACTTCTGACTTCTGGGGTGTCTCCCCCTTCCTCTCCCCCTGGAAACTGGTAGCTCCTGGAGTGAAAAGCAGGTTAAATCACAAACCAAAGTTCCTGGGTATCTATCCGTGAGAATCATTCTTGCCCAAGAATAGTACTATGATCTACATTTTGAGGAACAAATTTAAAAATCATAACATCAAAAAAGTGACTGTTGGAAAAAATGTTTTGTATTTTAGTACTTTCCATAGGACTTTTCCTCTTACTTTTGAATAAGGGGCCTGCATTTTCATTTTGTACTCGGCCTCACAAATTTTGTAGCTGACCCTGGTATTAACAATGAGAATATAAAGGTTCTGTATTTTATGAATGTAAACAGATCATAATTAAAGTTCATTTTATTTGGGACACTTATTTTAGCTTGATTAGACAGATAATGATGCTATATTTTCAAGTCCACGGGCTTGTTAGATTATTGTGTTTTTTTTTTTTTCCAGGAAAGTGCTTCTTCTGATTAAGTAGTACTACATACAATACAACTACAAATATATTTATATTTATAGTTTCATGTAAGTGTTTCTTCCTTTTGGCCCTATTCCATACCAAATTGTGAGTTTTGTTTCCCTACCAGTTAAAACTGTGCATTGGATTCTAAAGTGACTTGAATTATAAAGCTGTAGGGGTGCTGGGTGCAGTGGCACACGCACGGAATGCCAGTATTTGAGAGGCTTTGTGGAGAATGTTAGGTTAGGATAGCCTACATCACAGGTAAAGGCTACTTTAGAGTGAGGCCTTTCTCCAAAAGTTAAAAAAACAAAAAAACCTACAAAATTAGCAAACATCATGCCAGGTGTTGAGAAGTTAAAAGTTAAAAGCGATGATGTCTACAATCAACTTGTTTTAGGAACCCTAGTTCAAGGTCATTGTGTCAAAATATCTGACTTGGGGAGCGACTTAAGGAGGGACGACTTGCCTCACAGGCTCAGGACTTGCAGCCCATCGTGGTGGAGTAGACACGGCAGAGCAAGCACACGTCACACTGATGGGGACACAGAGCAGACAGCTCCAGTCACAACCAGGAAGGGATATGCCCTGCAAGACTTACTCTGAATAATCCACTTCTCACAGCCAGGCAGGGAGTTCCCAGAGTTCCACAGGCTCCCCTAACACTGCTATACTCTGGCGAACATGTGTACAAACATGCGAGCCTATGGGAACACTTCATGTTCAAGGTTCAAAACTCAGTGTGCACGAAAGAGTCTTGTGTAAATCTTCTAGTCTGTAATCATATTTTAAAAATTATGTCTGTCTGTCTGTGTGGGTACATATGTGTGTGTTTTTAAAAGGTTTTATTTATTTGTTTTTTTAAGAAGCACCCTGTATGGGTAGAGAGTGCTGCTCCTAGAAGACACAGGTTACTAAATAAAGACCTCAGTGCCAAGTATAGGATAGCTTGGTACAAATTATTGGTCAGGGAGTCCCCAGAGGCACCCCAAATAACACAAGTCACTGCTCTTTGTTCCTTACCACAGCTAGATGCAACACATTAGCAAGACCCTATTGCTGAAGACACCACTCACTTTGAATGCAAGATATGGAGAAACTAACCAAACAAACTTTCCTGATTGGCTAACTTACACAGTGCCAAGGTGCTATGTAGCCTGCTGGTAAAGGCTAAATAATGGTCCTACTCAGTGCTTGACAGTACACCAACTTGCTGCCGGTGATGTACTCACTGATGCAGTAGTAGCGTGTTATGAGGGTGACCAAGCACTTTCTGATTAGATATGAGGCCTGATCCGCAGGAGGGATTTCATGCTTGGTACTACCATATACCTGGTCAAAAACCTGTGACTTGGAAGACCATAAGCTCTAGGAGGAATCTATGTTGTTTTGTTAAATGGCCGTGCTTTCAAATTTCATTATAAACACTAATGTTTATACCCATAGATTGGTTCTCCAATTCACTTTGTTCAGAGAAGCTTTTGTGTGGGTAGTGGTTAATACAGAGATTCGTAAATGGTCAATTTTCAGAGTATAAATACCTGGTCTCTCATCTACGTTTGTTCGTATATATCAACCTCCCATCATCCAATGAACAAAGAAAGTCACAGAAGAGGGAGCTGAAAGAATATAGGAACCAGTGGATAGGAAGGCGAGCTCTGGAATTCTGACTTCTGGATGAGACATGGCTGTTGAATGCAACAACTCACAGCAGTTGTGGTTACAAGGTCAAATCTGTAACATGCTCATGCCCCATTAGAAGACTACACACACGTGCATAGGAGAATCACTAATTGGACTCAGGAGTTATTGATAAGAAAAAAGAAATAAAAAGAAGATATGAAGCAAGAATGAATGTAGGGTGGGTGACCTAAGGGGAGCTGAAGGAAAGTAGTGATGAATGGATGTGATAAACAAACTTTATATAAATGTATGGAACATTCAAAGAATAAAATAATTATTTAAAAAGATAATATAAATGAAGTTTTTAAGAGGGCAATACAAGTGCTGTAATAATTCAGAAGAGTGAGTCAGAACAGAATTCCCAGTCACAAATGTGTTACGTATATTTCCACTACTATATTGAAATG
>CABHPR010127473.1:3513-19559 GCA_902168415.1 Peromyscus melanophrys
TCTCTCTCTCTCTCTCTCTCTCTCTCTCTCTCTCTCTCTGTGATTTAAATGAAATTCCCAAATGGGGAGGCAGAATCCCAATGGCCATTTCTTTTCACTCAACAAGTACCAGGAATTTAAGGTCGTGCTTATTTATATAATGGTTTGGAGTCCAACTTGGGCTCCATAGGAAACTGTCCTAAATAAAAGCAATAATAATAAAATTAAATTAAATTTAAAAGAACTGGAAATGTAGTTCAGTGTTATAACATTTACCTAGCAGGTATGACCATTATGGCATGATATGACCATAGTGACTCAAATGTTATGAAGGAAACCAATTACCTTCTGATTGGATTTAAGGCAAACTCCATAATGAGGAAACATGTTTCTGGTTCTATAAATCTATCCAAGAATCCATAATGGGGAGTACTCATAGACAGCAGTATTGAACCAATTACTATGGTTTTGCTAAATAGACATAACAGCAAACTGTCTCTAAGTTCTTATACTTGTATATACAGATTAGTGAAGTTCTCAGATCTCATTGGAGAAGATTCTTTATTCAGTGGACATTGGTTAAAGTAGAAACTCACAACTATTCTACGTTTATTGAATTAGCATATGTGGAGTACTTGGGCACAACTTGGATATCTGTATCAAAAATACCACCCCAAGGCTCAGGAGCCATTTCAGAAGAGAAGGCAGAAATAATTTATAAGGCAGTGTCAAGAAAGATGAGACCAAAGTAATGTCTTCTGGACCACTGCACAAATTAATACAGAACAATTGTGATTTCCTGAACAAGAGCTCTACAATCAGTCTAGTCAACATTCCATGAGCCTAGTTCCTGACCCTCAACTCAACTTAAGTGATGAGTATATCTCTCACCTTTCATCAAAGAAACTTCTCTTTGTGACAAAGAGAAACCATTACAGAAAACCACACCTGGTCAGTATTCAGAGAATGACTCATCATGAAATTTACAGCTCCAATTGATACGTCTACCACACAACCCCTGCACCTAAATCTCAGGGATGATTGTGGAAGAAGGGATAAAAGACTGTAATATGAAGAAGACCAGCAAAACTGCTATAAGATTGCATCTTCTAGAAATAACAAGGAAGCTTCACTCATGATAGCTCAAAAGGATAGCTGATGTAACAAGATCTGAACAAGGATAACATGGTTATATATATATATATATATATATATATATATATATATATATATAATACATGTATTATATGTATTATACACACATGGTAATATGGCATGTATATATACACATGGTAATATGGCAGAGGAAAATCTCATGGACCCTACTCAGAGACAAAAAAATTACAGGCAGCTATGGAATACTGTTATAAAACAATCTTTCCCAGGAATGAGACCTTTAATTGGTTATCCAATACTAAGCAGTCAGCCCTGAAATCATATACCCACAAACTACAAAATTATATAAACATAGCTACAAAGGTTCCCTTCATTATGCATATACATACATCACAACAAAGACTCAACTGGTTACATATATATATAATATATATATATAATTATATATATGTAGATAGATAGACATAAAAATCTCCAGTATAAATATAATTGTAGCTCGTGTGTATATATAAACACATATTATATATACATATATATACACATATTATATATGTATGTATGTGTGTGTGCATGCATGTAAAACAATAAAGTTAAAAAGCTTTGAATTTGAGAGGCAGCAGTGTAGTATGGGATGGGTGAAATGAGGTAAGGAAAGGTAGAAACAATATGATTATATTTTAACCTTAAAATTAAGAAAAAATAAATTGAAAAAAATATTATATAAAAAACTCACTTAGAGGATCGCTATCTCATACTGACTTAAAAGTTAGGGTATTATGATCAAAAGGAAATTTTTAACTTTGTCAGTATTCAGTATGAATTAATTTGAAGTTAACTAAATGAGAGGATATACCCAATATGGAACACTTCTAAAAGCTATTTTATGTTTTCTAGGAAATTAATAACAATGTAGGTAATTTTGACCTTAGAAATGCAAACGGGGAGTATCTGGTGACATGTAATTCATCATTGCATTATGGGTATTGATATGCTCTATATATCTTTGTAAATTCATTCAAAGATTTTTGGGTAATTATATATACTTTTGGGAATTTATATCAATAAAATAAAATCATTGAAACATTGTTTCTGTCATAATGATCATAAGTTGACTATCACTGTCAGATACACAGCGAACTTGAAGTGAATGGAAGATGAAAATGCCTAAGGATAAAAATGTCAGTGGGAAATGTTATAAGAATTATCAAAATTCTAGAAATGATCTAGCCACTTTTAAACAAAACCGATGCTTACTTGTAACAATATTTATAGAATATGACCGATTTTTCACTCTGTTCTTATATGGAGATTGAATACATTGAGTCAAAATGGAGTCATTCATGATAGGTTTCTACAAAATTCAATTTGAAATTAAGCTGCTCATCTAAGCTTCTTAGAACTCTGAGGAGAGGAAACACTGTTTTTTCAACAGGTCAGTTTCAGCAGGTATGATAAAGCCTCTCTCCCAATATATATGGCTGTAAGCTGAGCTAATCAATTTGTTGATTACTCCTCTATTGAACTTTCTTCTGATATTTTCTTTTGAAAATTATTTTTATTATATATTTATTAGTTTTGTGCCTAAGGGCATGTGTTAGAGCATAATTTCTGTGAGTAAGCTTTCTCCACCATATGAAACACAGGAATCAAAATCAGGTCAACAGGCTGGGTAGCAAGCACTTTTACTCACTGAAACATCTTGCCAGCCTCATCCTTGGAGCTTTTTCTATCTATGGAACTATTTTCTTTCTTCTGTTCAGCTTAAGGTCTATATTCTAAACTTTTATATACCATTCTCTCCAGTTCATAAATTTCTAATAAATACTGATTCAGTTTTTAAAATCAATTTGAGAATCTGTCTTTTGACATGTCAGTTATAATCATGTTGACAAATCTAATTAATTTAATTTAATTTAATGGAACATCAGGTAGACAAAAAATTTAGATTACATTATTTATAAAATTCTTTATTTTCTATATATCATTTGTAAAGTTTCTGTTGGATATTCCTGTAAGTAGACTATTACCCAAAATATACATTACACATTAGATTATTCCATAGATCCTGGTAAAGATGGCAAAATTCAAACTGACTTTATGTAAATAATCCCACCAAGAGCAATTCTAACGTTCCTGTGTATCTGGCACCATATTTCAAATGGTGACTCTATGTATTTCTCAAAACTTGATAGCATTGAATGTTAAATCATCACAATTTGGAGAAGCTGGTTAAGCCAGTGAATAAACTGTGAATTTCCTAAGTCTCTTTACTTTTGTGAATTTTGTTATTGAAACTCTGTCACATAATCTGTTTTTAATTTTTGTAAATAAGTAATTTCATGATGAATTGTAGTAATTTTAAGTTCATTCATTCAGCTTCTATTTAACAAAGGATCAAAACATACAAAGAAGTATTTATGGAATTATAAAGTAAGCCAATGAAATTTTATAAAATTTAAAAAGATATACAATTAAAAAGGAAGGGAAAATAAGACACAAAGAGAAAAATCAGGTAGGGAGGACAAGAGAGATTAAGATCTGATATGAAGTGCATGTGAGTTCTCTTGAGGGTATCCATATTTGTTCATAGGGCTGTGTGTGGGTGCCTGGGCATTTGCATGTGGAAGACAGAGGTGGATATTGGATATAATTTCTCAAGTTTATTATATGAGACACTTTTTCTCAGTGAACCTAGAGCTCATGGTTCAGGTATAACAGCTGGCCAACAAGTGCCAGGGGTCTTCCTGTCTCTGCCTCCCCAGTCCCTGCATTAGAGGTTCTCACTACTCTGCATAGCATTGTACATGGGTGCTGGGGATCTGAACTCAGGTCACAATACTTATGAAATAACCTCCTCGACTAAGTGATATTCCAGCCCTGAGTGTGTACTTTATAATTAAGAACTTACAAGATTTGATGTGGGTTACATTTTGATGTTTTGATTTCAGAATCTTTCTTGGCTCTTTCATAAACTTAAACATATGTTAAACTAAGGTGTCTAAGGAAACAAATTCCAAATTATGAATGGAATTGCTCATGACTAATTGCTTACAACACTGTCTACTTTAAGTTGAAAAATACCTTCACTTCTTTTCCTGATTTTTTTTTAAAAGCTCGTTAGTCTACCAGGTTTCTTATCTTTATTCTATGAATCAAAATTCAATAGCATTTTTGTATGATTTCTTTATCAAATATTACCCTACTATTCTTATGTAAGAACCAATACCTTTAATATGTTAGCTGATCTTGGAAGTATAACAATATGTTGTAAAAGTTATACTTTTAAAGTATAATGTTCTGTGATAGATTAAGACAAATCATAGTCAATCATATTCAGGTATAAGTAGACAGTCACTATTGAGGTACATACATTACTCAGTATTTATCAATCAATAACTATGTCTGTAAACCAGGTTGAATTTGAAAAAAAAATGTTGTAGTTAATATTTTAAGTTGTAGTATGTAAGCACAGATACCAAGACCAGTAGGTGTTTAGCAGGTCAATTATTTGAGGGGAAAAAGTACCATAAAAGACCACAGATAGCTGAGACAGGCCTAGGGTTCAGGCTGCCTGCTGATGCTCAATGTCTCTCACATGTTGACACTAATTATATTTCAGCCACCAGCTGCTTGTTGCCTTCACTCTCTTTTAATACATCCATCAGGTCTATGAGCAATTGCATCAATTTGCCTTCCCAAGAGGACAATCCTGTATATGATTAAAGTACCAAATAATTAAGAAAACATACAGTTTTAACTGGGGAAGCACGTGTATCCTATAAAAAATCTGTAAGCCATCCCACGACATTTTAATGAAAATTATGTCTACAAGTGGGCAAAAAACAGACTTTGAGCTTCCTTCCCCAATTCCTGGCAAGTTGAAAGGTGAATGTTATCAACAATTGCTGCCTGGTTGTTTGATTAGAAACAATTACAATTCCGAACTGATTAAAATGGCCATTTTCAAGTTGTGTAAGCACAGCAGAAGGGGACATAATTCCAATCACTCCCCTCTGGAATACTTTATGGTAAGTGTTCTTCTTATGATAATGTATCTTCCCACTAGGAAACATTACCTATACCTCTTATCAGTGGTTGTTTTCTCTGAAGCTTTATTTTTCTCATTTTATGGTGCCAAAACAGTGTTTTAAATGCTTTGGTTGACAATGTATTCTGAATAATGGGTCCCAAGTACCTTTAAAGTTTCCACTTGCTATTTTAAATTAATTACTTTGATGACAAAATAACTTTGGGGATCGTTTTATAATTTTCAACATAAAATAAAATTATGATGGTTTAATTTCCCTACCTTTGTGCTTACTTTTCAATCTACTTGTACCATCACTAGAGCTCAGAGAAAAACATGAGAATAAAATGGCATTATTTGTGAATGGAAATATCAAGATGAAAATTAGTCTGGTTACAATGTTGTCCCTTTAAAAATAATTAAAGCTATTTTACTCATGATTCTATATTACCTGCACACATGCCTTGCGTTTATCAATTATTCCCTAACATTTACCACATGCATCATTTCAAAGGCCATTATAGACTCAAGAAGAACACTGCCTAAATTAGTGAATGGAATTGCAGATAAATATGCTTAAAGCCTATTTATTTCATTGAATTGATTGTCAATTATCTCACAGAATTCTCAAGAACTACTCCTGGCAAACTTCATAGCACACACACACACACACACACACACACACACACACACACACAAACACACACACACACACAAAAAAAAAAAACGTGAATGGGGTTAACCTTATAGTGTGTCAACAATGCCTCTACTATCACCACATGCTAAGAAATACAAAACCACTGACAGTTATGGGTTATCTCTTTTTTAGTTGTTGGCAAGTGAGTACCCCCAACACCTAAATATTACAGGCTATTGCTAATGCTTCTGCTTATCTTCTAGAACTTAATAATACGATCCTGTTGCCAAAGAAACTATATACTTGAATCATAGAACATAATGATATTAGGCAGATAGTGACCTGGAAGCTTCATCTCAACTGAATAGTTTTGTGGTGCTGGAAGGTGTTATGTATACTACTGGAAGAGAAAAGTAATCACTAATCATATCCAGCTGTGAAGCATGTGACCTATGGATTGGTAAGATGTGCCCACAGGTATATTCATTGCATGAACATCAAAGGAGCAACTAATCACTTTCTGAATGGATTTTAAGTCCTGTCTCAGAATTTCAAAATAAAATAAAGCAAAATAGATAGGAATAAAGTTAACATAAAACCCAAACAATAGAAATTATAAGAATACTAATGATGAAAATGTAAGAAGATACCAAAGAGGAAACACCTCCTGTGCCCATGCATTAGAAGAAATAACTTTGTTAAATGTTCAAAATACAAAAAAAGCAATTCACAGACAAAACACAGAACCACTGTTACTATAACTACTCAGAAATATAGACACAAAGACAAATATAATACAATAGTGATCTCTAAGAGAAAATACATTCATATACTAATAACTTATTGTAGACAAAGTCACCTAAAGTATAAATTAGAAACACAGAACTTTATTAATAAACATCTCTGAGAAAACTGGATGAATCTATGCAGGAAACTGTAGTGGGTAGCTGTTCCAGATTTGACCTGGAGGTACTACCCCATTGAGGCTTCCAGTAACTGTCATGCCTATGAGGCGGGCTGAGACAGGAGCCCTTGAGACCTGACATCCAGATGTGCCGGCTCTCTTGGTTTCTGGATCCTGGATGCTGGAGGTAGACCAAGCAGAGTTCTTCAGAGAACACTGCTGGACTGTACTTCACCTTTCCCAGACCCTGTAACCTATCCCTTTATTTTTAAGTTACCCCACAAAATAAATCTCCCTTTTAACTACATGGAGGTGCCTTAAAACTTCCACCAATAGGTGACTAAAACAACCTCTCTCTATCTAAAATTAACTAAAATGAGTCAAAAACATAAATATGAGGTCTGTACTTATGATGCTCTAGAAATATAATGGGAGAAATTCTGGATGCTTTGTAGGTGTAGCAATTAGATTTCTGCCCCTGTCTCCAGTAGATCACACAGATATTACCCTCCAGACTTCCTTTCCACTCCAAATCATAGTTTTATCTCAACCACCAAACTCAGTAGGCATTCCCTGGGTACCTGCAGGCCACTCCTGTCAGGGAAGTAAGTAGACTAACTACAGGCTATCAACTCTCCCTCAGCTCCTCCAATTCCACCTACCCAGTCTTGATCTCAGTTCTGTAGCTCACCACTTGTTGTGGCCTTGGCTCACTCTCTGCCTTCATTCCCATAGGACTAAACAGATTCAGGTGAAATACCTTACTTTACTGCCCCCCTCTTGCTGTGGATTTTCTCAGCACCCCTCCTCTTCCTATCATATGCCCATTCCTAAATGTCAGTTTCCAATACCAAGAAACACATTTTATCTGGAACTACCAGTTGCTACACCTACAAAGTATCCAGAATTTCCTGCTACATATATGTTTCCAGGCAACATATAGCCACAAATCAAAACATAGAAACAATGAATAATATAAACTACAGATCAATTTACCTTGTGAACGTAGATCCATAGAATTCCAATAAAATATTTACAAAGCAAATCCACGAACACATCAAAAAGATTATCACATGTAAGTTTCATCACAGAGATGCAGGTGTGGTTCAATATACTCCATAAATGTAATCAATAAATGTAGTGCACCATATAAATAAATCGAAAGACAAACCTACATAAAAATCTCACTAGATGCAGAAAAGGTCTTTAGTAAAACCAACACAACTTCCCAAAAGTCATGGAGAGATTTGGGAAACAAAGGATATACTTCAACATAATAAAGGCAGTTTACAGCAAATTCAAAGGCAACATCAACTGAAATGAAATCACAAAGTACTTCCACAAAAATCAGAAAAAGACTAGGTTGTCCACTGTTTACATATATATTCAATATAGTACATGAAGTCTTAGCTGGAGAAATAAGACAACTGAAGGAAATTAAGGAGATAGAAATTGAAAATGAAGTAGTCAAAGTGTACTTACTTGCAGATGATAGAATAGCATACTTAAGTAACTGTAAAAATTCTACTGGGAAATTCCTATACCTGATAAACGTTCTCAGCAAAGTATCTGAATACAAAAATAACTCACAAATCTATAGTCCTCCTATACAGAAACTTAACTTAGCAAGAAATAAGAGAAACAACACCTTTCATAATAGCCTTAACTAATATAAAATATTGGGTTAACATAACCAAGCAAAAAGGAAGACTTGTATGAAAAACACTTCAAGTCTTTGAAGAAAGAAATTGAAGAAGATGTAAGAAGATGGATCAGGCCCTCTGGATAAGTGAGACAGTTGATTATCTTGATCTGTTTGGGAGGCATCCAGGCAGTGGGACCGGGACCTGTCCTCAGTATATGAGCTGGCTGTTTGGAACCTGGGGCTTATGCAGGACACTTAGCTCAGCCTGGGAGGAGGGGACTGGACCTGCCTGAACTGAATCTACCAGGTTGAATTGAATCCCCAGGGGAGTCTTTGCCCTGGAGGAGATGGGAATGGAGGGTGGGCTGGGGGGAAGGTGGGGAGGGGGAGGGGGGAGAACAAGGGAATCTGTGGCTGATATGTAAAATTAAATTAAATTATAAAATAAAATTAAAAAAAAAACAAAGTTGATATACTCAACTCTTTCTATGATTGTCTAAAGTTCACAATTGCTTAAAACAGAAACACAAAAAAACCTAGAACAGCTTAAACAATCCTGAACAAAGAACTGTTGGTTTTACCACTCCTGATTTCAAGTTGTACTACATTGCTATAGTAATAAAAAAATGTATTGGCACAAAAAATAGTCACATAGAGTAGTGGAATTAAATTGAAGACCATCTGATTTTTTTTATAAAGAAGCAAAGAATATATACTGGAAAAAAGACAGAATGTGCTCATAAAACTGAATGGCTTCATATAGAAGAATTAAAATACATCCATACTTATCAGCCTGTACAAAACTTAACTGTAAATAGATCAAACACCTGAGTATAAAATCAGATACATTCAACCTGATAGAAGACAAAGTGGAGAATAGCCTTGAACTCATTGGCACAAAAGAAGTCTTTATGAACTGAACATCTTCATTATAGGGACTAAGATCAACAAGTAATATGTGGATTCTCATGAAACTGAAACTCTTCTGCAAGGTAAGGGGCACTCTGATTCAGACAAAACAGCAGTCTATGAAGTGGGAAAATATTTGTACAAACTACACATCAGATTGAGGGCTAATATACAAAATGTATAAAGAACTCAAAAATACTTGATTTCAAGAAAACAAATAATCCATTTTAAAGGGGTATACAGATATTGATAGAGAATTCTCAAAAGATGAAACCCAAATGGCTAATAAACAAATAAATGTTCAACATCCTAAGTCATCTGAAAAGTGAAAATCAAAACTAATTTGAGATTTTGTGTTTCACCCATTAAAATGTCTAAGATAAAAAAAAAAAAAACAAGTGACAGTTCATTCAAGAGAGTATGTGCAAAAAGGAGAACACTCAACCATTGCTGGTGGGAGTGCAAACTTGTAGTATATCCACTAGATAAATCAGTATGGCATTTCTTCAGGAAGATGGAAATAGATCTAACGCAAGATCCAACTGGATCACTATTGGGCATATACCCAAAAGATACTTCATCCTACTACAGAGACACTTGCTCAACTGTGTTCATTGCTCTTCTATTCATAATAGCAGAAATTGAAAATAAACTAGATGTCCTCAGCAGAAATATGCATAAAGAAAATATGGTACATTTACACGATGGAATATTACTCAGTTCTTAAAAAAATGAAATTTGCAGATAAATGAACCGTACTAGAAAAGTAAAGCATCCATAGTGAGGTCACCCATAACCAGAAAGAAAACCATGGTATGTATTTGCTTATATGTGGATATTAGCTCTTAAGTCCATGATAACCAAACTGTAAGCAGAGCCACAGAGAATAGGTATAGAGGAAGGGAGTGGGGTTTATAGATCTCTCTGGAAAAGGAAAATAGAATAGATAGATATGGATGGAGAGGGAGGAGCTGTTATGGAACGATTCAGTGGGGGAGTGGGAGGGTAGAGGAGGATAAGGGAGGGAATACATGGAGGAACAGGATAATTAAAGGCCGTTTCAGGAATGGTATTGAAACCTAGTGCAGCATATGAAAGTGATCTAAATGAACTTGCTAAGTAATGGGGTAAGACAGAGCTCTAACTGGCCATCTCCTGTCACCAAATGAAGCTTTCAGTCCTGGAATTGTGTTACATCTAATTTAGTTGTTGGCCAAGGGGTCCCATGGGAAACTCCAAACAACTGAGGCTATTGTTAAAACTGTAGGTTGCTGTCCATAAACTGATTGCAAATCCCTGTTGGTGAAGACAACAAGTACATAATTCAATGAACATGGAGAAATTGATCTAATTCCTAAATAGGGCCTTCATTCCAAATGATAGTTTCTTTGGTACAGGAATATACTCTGCATGCTACTAAAAGAAACATGTAAACACCAACACAGCCATAAAACCTTTGATCTACAATGTTGCCATGCCTGAAAGATATGCTGAGGTAAACGTTACTCAAAGCCTGTGGAAATAACCAACCAATATTTGGTTTGACTAAAGGCCCACTTCATGAGATAAAACTAATACTCAACAATGCTTTGTTGTCCCAGGACTTGATGCTAAATAGCCCAGGAGCCTAGGGAAAACTAAATATTACTGTTCTACCAATGAGTGTAGCAACAAAATGACTCCTAATGACATTGTGCTACACTCTGAGATCAGTTTCTTTTTCAGGCATCATCAGAGAATCTTCCTTCTACAGCTGATGGGAACAAATACAGAGACCCACAGCCACACATTATATAGAGAATAAAAAACCTCAGAACACTCATCCCTTAACCCAATGTCTCCATCAAATACCTCCCTTCAGAGTTCAGAAAACTCTGCAGAAGAGGAGGCAGAAAGAGTGTAAGAGCCAGAGGAGATGAAGGACACCTCTAAATCAACAAGATCAACATATATATGAACTTAGAAACTGAGGCAGCATGCACAGGGCCTGCATGGATCTGCATGAGAAGGGTCCCTAGAGCTGAGAGAAGTGGACACATGCCCCCATCCCTAACACAGAAGCAATCACTAGTTGATGACCAATTGCAAATGCAACTTTAGTTATCTCCAATAGAGTTTCACCTTACAAACAAACTACTCTTAAGGGCAACCTGCATGCCCAGCAGTAGATGGCCAAAGGAAAAGGAACTCAACTGCATCTTTGAAGGTTCCTTATCTCACAATGTTGTGTCAAAGCTTTTTCTTATTTATTTATTTTTAATTTTGTCTTATACTTTAGTTTTATTTTATTCATAACTATTTCTTTGATGTCTTTATGCTATAGGACCTTTGTGTATCTATTATCATTTCCAGTTCTGGGTTTTTAGGAGATTCCTCAGTGTGCAAAAATATTAGTCACTGTTTCTTGTGTCTTTTCTTGGGATCTTTTTCTTTCCATTGTTTGTTCTCTCAAATTCTGATGTGTTAGCTTTGATATCATATCATATCATATCATATCATATCATATCATATCATATCATGACCCCTGAGAAGCCTGATTGTTTTCTAATAAAAGACACAAAAAAGATGGATCTGGATGGGAGGGGAGGTAGGGAGTATGGGAACATGGTCTGTGAATGAAGCTGTATTGGGAAATTTCTGAAACATTTTGAGAAAACTCCACATAAGCAAGACAAGAGTCTTGTAATTTTGTTCCTCCATAACATGTGTTGCTCTTGAAATGTGCCTCCATGCCCCTCCTAGGTATAGAGTGTAATAATAGCAGTGGAGTTAACTTTAGATTACCCATCATCTTACCCATTATTATTCAGAATGATATTTCTAAGCATGAGTTGTCCCCCTGATAGTATATAGAACTAATATGACTTTTACCTTTAGACTGTATACAGCCTAAACTCATGTTTCCTTGCTCCTTGTGACCGTATACAACTTAAATTCAAGTGAACTTTTCTCCCATGACCTTACTTAACCCTCAGATTGCCCTCAGAATATAAATTATCTGATACCATGAATAAAATTGGTTGTTGCTGAGACTTCAGTCTGCCTAAATTTTTAGGCTCCATTTTCCCAGATTAACATAACCGAATAGAGCAGCAAGAGTGAGAAGCTAGGAAGAGTCAAGGGAGGGCAAATGGTAATTAGGATATGCATGTATGTATATGTATATGTGTATGTATATATGTATACCAGTGTGTGAGAGAGAGAGAGAGAAAAAAGAGAGAGAATATGTTTTCAATAAAAGAAAAAAGAACTTACATTAATATATGGAAAACAGAAAAAATAGATAAAAACGTAATTATGCTCAATGATCTTCAATGTTCCTATATAATTTTTAAAATAACAATAATAAACACTAGCAAAATTGAAGTAAGAATAATATATAATCACAGAGAACTATTATTCCACTCATCAGTTCCCTTAATCAATTGTATCATAATAAAAAATTGTCTATCAGAACTAGCAGGACTTGTGTACTCATGAGAAAACCAAAATTAAAGTTCCCCAATGATCTAAGGTCTCACTCTCTTAATGTGGCTTACAGAAACACCGTTATTGAGTACAGCATTCTCTTTGTATCTATATAATTCCAATCAAATAGCAATGTCGCTGCAGTTCTGAGGTGGCACACTGAAGAGTGTCACCCATGATCATGAAGTTTCTCACATCTATTGCTTCCCTGTACAGACCTGTTGGTGAGAGAGCCCTTTTCTTATATCACTCTGCACTTTTTTCTCATGGCACCTAAGCTCATTTCAAGGTGATCATTTTATAATAAAGCAGCAGAGCCAGTTGACCTATTTAGGATGCCACATTTTTCCCAAATACCTATCTCCTTAAGATAATAGGTACTAAAGTAAGGGTATTGTTTGCTTAGTAGATGTGTGATTATTTCATACAAATAAGCAGTTGTATTTTCAAGTGCTTATTATATTTGTTTGTTTCTTGGTTTCTTTGTTTATGTGTATACATGCAGGCATGTGAGTACCGTAGCACGTATGCAGAGGTGAGAGTCGAAGTGATAGACTTTCAATGTGTCTACCTACCATGTGGGTTCCAAGGATTGAACTCAGGTTGTTATACTTGACAACAAGCACTTTTACCCACTGAACCATTTCCTTGTCCCAGCAGTGAGATTTAAAATCTATTGAGTCAATCCCAGTATTTATTTTAATATTTACGTTATATTTATTTATATGTGTGTCTGTGTTAGTGTATTCCATGTGTGTACAGGTGCCAAATGCCAAAAGAGGACTTTATATTTCTTGAAGCTGGAGTTATAGGTGATTGTGAGTCTTCATGTGTGTCCTGGGAGTAAACTGAGGTCTCTCTAACTACTGAGCCATCTCTCCAGCCCTCCTTTCCAGTATATTTAATAGATTTTTGTTATGATCATTTAAAAGGCATACAGTTTATATAAAGTATATGTGCTGATTTTCAATATGAACACACATTTTTCTGGATTACAAAACTCTGAGTTCTTTTTTTTTTTTTTTTTTTTTTGGTCTTTTTGAGACAGGGTTTCTCTGTGTAGCTTTGTTCCTTTCCTGGAACTCACTTGGTAGCCCAAACTGGCCTCGAACTCACAGAGATTTGCCTGGCTCAACCTCCTGAGTGCTGGGATTAAAGGTGTGCGCCACCACCACCTGGCAAAACTCTGAGTTCTTATGAATCATCATGTCTGGAATACTAAATGCTGTACTAGGTTTGGCATGACCTTGTATCCATATTAATTACATGCAGTTGTTTTGTCAGCTGATTTTCCTGTTGTTGTTTTCCTGTGCTTGTCATTTTCCAGAAGCACATCAACTAAGATAATGTTGAAGAAGAAAAACTGGTAAAATGACCTAAGTATAATATAAAGTTAACTAATAAAGAAATTCCACAGTTTACTTAATAGATAAGAAAAATACAGTCCAAGATACTGTAATTGAGCAGTTGACACTTTGTCTGATTTGCTTAATCCAATGGAAATCCTTTCAGCGAAAATGGAATATTTGCCCTGGGAAGGAATTAGATGGCCCCTGGCTTTTGGCGTTTTAATTCATGCTTTTATTTTATCATGGTATAAACCTAGTGCACATCCAGGAGAACCCACACTCTAAGATTGAACTTTGATACCTTCTCAGGCTAGGGATATCTTGTTATGTATGCTATCTTGTGGACATATTTTCTTCAGATTTTAAATAGCTGAAGTGGGCACTACATCACCAGTGAATGCTAAAATTACTTTGGAGATGGATATGGGAGTGTCACTGGATCTTTTTGTACCCTTCTCTAAGGTGGCCTTTTTCTTCTTTCACTATTGATTTGGCTCTTTTACTTAGCTTATTGAAGATAGGTGTTCTTTGCTTGTTGAGGCACAGGCTATGTCATCTAAGTCTGGTAGTAATATATTGACCATGAGGGGATCAAAGGTACATTTTAGTGTGTCTGCCCCAGCTACAACAAGTTGACCTAGTATGGGGACTAATGGTAGAAGTTCTGTGAGTTGGAGGAATAATGTTTCTTCAGGAACATTCTCTGTCTTTGCACTTTAGCCAGCATCAGCTGTTGTTAACCTGTATTTGGTGAAGTGAGGACTTGTCTTTGGCTCTGAATTCTTGAGAAAGCCTAGGCTTGGTACATTTCTCCATGATTGCTGAACCCAAGGCTGGGGCTTTTCCATCAGGAGTTTGGGATGCACTTGGAATTTTGACATAGGAGGAGCACTGAAGGTCTATTAACAGAAAATTATTTCCTTCCATACAAGATGATGAAATTCTTGGCCTTGTTCAAAACCAAACACTTTAGTTTGGAGGGTCAAAGACCAGTCTTAGGGACCACCCCTCAAGAAGGCACATCTACCTGCTAATAGATTCACCTTAAGATGTGCTAAAGAGGTAGGTAGAATAATTGCTCATTTAATGAGATGATGTACTTTTCTTTCCCAGAATGCCTGTAACAAAACAGTCCCTATTGGCACCCCAGAGGTATTGCTGATTCTCTTAGCCTTTCTGAGAAAACCATTTCTTTTTTTTTTTTTTTAAAGATTTATTTATTTATTATGTATACAGAAGAGGGTGCCAGATCTCATTACAGATGGTTGTGAGCCACCATGTGGGTGCTGGGAATTGAACTCAGGACCTCTGGAAGAGCAGTCGGTGCTCTTAACCTCTGACCCATCTCTCCAGGCCCCCGAGAAAACCATTTCTTTTAGTTTCTTTTTCTGTTTCATTCCTCTGGGTGCTCGCCAGTGCCTAGGTATACTTTTTCTGGTCTTCTAGACTTTCTTAATCTTTCACTTCCTTATCTACCATGGAGCTGACCTCCATCCAAGCTTAGCACAAATGGCATGGCTCATTTTCTCCCTTCTGTTGTCCATTTTCCCCTACAGGCAGCTGCTGAGATTACAGTCCTGCCTGGAGTTTTTCTTTTAAACTCTGATGCCATCGAGCTTCTATTTGCATCCATTCTTAAATGATTTTATTAATATATTACAAACCCCAAAGAAGACACAGATTTCTCCAGGATCGTCTGGTAACCATGAAGGGATATCCCAACACTTCTGGTAACATTTAGATCTTAAGTGGCTGCTATTTGGTGACTGGTTTTGTCTTTTGAGTTTCTTCTACTGAACTCTTTAGTGTATTGTTAGGTAGAGGAACACAGTGGCCAGAGTGGGAAAGCAGAAAGGGAGCAGCAGGCTTTCAGGAACTTGCAAAAGCTTATCTGTCTGCCATTCCTACAGTAGGAAGCTTTGGGGGAGGGGCTTTAAGAAAGACACAGTATTCTCCTATGAGTGGGTACATACCATGTTTGTCTTTCTGAGTCTGGGTTACCTCGCTCAGGA